>MU262304.1:7500-71883 GCA_020310875.1 Ceratopteris richardii
TTACAACTAGAGGTGGCGATAGTGGGCTGCTTCTTGCTCAACCAAGATATACATGAGCTACCAAGCATGAAGCAAAAGCCACTAGTGGATACATGAGTGTCAAAGCAACCAACCTAGTTAGAGTCATAAAAAGCATGTAAATGTGGTAGTAGTGATCCCCCCTTGGGATAAAAAAATCAAAGTAATCGGTTACCACTCAAGTAGTGAAAGATGCGCTTAACCACCTACCGATGCTTGACACTTGGGCAATGCATAAATGTGCTCATCTATGAGATATAAAATAGAATATCTATCCCAATAATGCATAAGCAAATCAAGCATCCAATATCTTGTTGATAGAGAACAACATCAAATGCATCTCCAGCAGCATGAAGACTCAATCCTAAACCTGTCTCCATAGGAGTGATAATAGGTTTATAGTCTTGAAGGCCAAAATGTTGCAATAATGTATCAATATATTTTGTTTGACACAAAGCTATTCCACCATCAACTTGCATAAACTGAATGCCCAAATAATGATGCAAATGCCCCAAATCAGACATCTCAAATGAGGCATGCAGATCAACCTTAAAATTAGCAATATGCTTCTCATGACGACCAATGAGAAGCATGCCATCAACATACACAAGAATGATCAGAAGCACACCACTAGCATTCTTAACATATAAGGTGCTCTCAGTTGGATTTTGCTCAAAACCATGTGCAATTAGATAGGCATATATCTTTTCATACCAAGGACATGCTGCTTGCTTCAAACCATATAATGCCTTTTTCAATCTACACACATGCTTTTCATGCCCTTTTTGCACAAAGCCATGCGGCTAAAAACGTACACTTTTTCATGCAAGTCACGATTCAGAAATGCACTTTTAATGTCCAACTGATGTACACTCCAACCATAATGAGCTACAAGTGCACAGATGCTACAAACAGTAGTCATTAAGCATGTAGGTGCAAATGTCTCATTAAAATCAATGCCCCTTTCCTATGCATAACCCTTTCCAACAAGCCCAGTCTTATACTTGTCATTTCTTCCATGAGGCTTACTCTTTGGCTTGTAAAACCACTTGGTGCCAATGGCCTTCTTGCAAGGAGCAATTCACATAAACACATGGTACCATTTTTCATGATGGCATCATGTTTTGATTGCATAACAACCATCGGATTTTTGAATTTTGTGCTTTATCAAACAAAACAAGCTCATTCCCATTAGATAGACTAGAGGTAGACATATCATAGCAATGTGATGCAAAAGAGGCACTATGAGAGCCTGAACAAGTAGGATATCATAGAGGTGCATCTAATTCGCTATCACGCAATGTTGGCACCACCCATTTTGGCATAGTTTAACGTCTTCAATGTCACCTCTCTCATCAATAAGTGCATCAATCTCCATAAAAAATAGAATGACCTCCATCATCACATGAAACCTGTAAAGGTTAAGAACTTGCCTCATTAGGACAAGCACTAGATTGTCCACCTCTAAAAAGAGGCAACAAAGTATCATACATGTCTTTGGAGATAATTGATGCCTCCTTAGTACATGAAAGTAGTAGATAAATATCATCTTCCACAAAAACAACATCACGGCTAACCAAAATGTGTTTTGTCTGTGGATGATACAGACGATAGCCTTTGCTTTCCGAATTGTACTCAACAAAAATACATGTCATTACTTTATCATCCAACTTCCTATGTTGTTGTTCAAGCACTAATGCATATTCTAGACAACCAAAAACACGCATGTGAGCAACAAATGGCTTACAACCATGCAAAGCCTCATATGGAGTGATAGACTGCAATGCTTTAGTGGGACACCTATCAAGTAAATATGCTACACACATGATACCCTCAAGCGAGAAACTATGTGGTAAAGCCTAACTCTTGACCATACATCTTGCCATCTCCATGAGTGACATATTCTTCCGTTCAACAACTCCATTCTATTGAGGTGTATACGACATAGTACACTGATGTTTTATCCTCCATTTAGCCAAAAATGCATTAAAATCAGGCGACATATATTCCCCTCCCTCGAACACAATGGATGGTGCCCATTTTACATGTTGACAAATTTTCAGCCACAACCAAAATTTTTTTGAAGCATATACTTCAGCCTTTGCTTTTAGTAGATATATCCATGCATGCCTAGAAAAATTATCAATGGAAGTCACAAAGTAAAGATAGTTTCCAAAAGAGGGTGTCTACATAAGACCACAAACATCAGTGTGAACAAGCTACAATTCTTGAGTAGCTCGAACTAAACCATCTTTTGGAAAGGAATAATGTTGCATTTTTCCCAAAATACAACCTTCATAGAGGGAAATTCAGATGACCAAAGTGTGCATGCCAAAACTCTGCATCTAACAAACCCTAAGAATGATGTACTGCACATGCAGAATCATTCAAAGATTTTTTATAATATATGAGCTTATACATCCCACGACATAAAATCCTAGAAGCAATAATGGCATTGCCATTTGAGAGATCATGAATTGTACATCTGTCGTCAAAAAAATTCACAACCAAGACAATTTTGGCTAAAGCAAAAAACGATAAAAGATTATTCTTGATCCCTAGCACAAATAAAGCATCTCATAATGTAAAAGAACTACCATTAGTAGTAGTCAAAATGACCTTACCAACTCCCATGACATGATAAGAGGAGTTGTTGGTGCATGAGATAGTGTTCTGTGTAGGGTAGGCTCAAGTGAAGTGAAGAAATTGCACTGTGAGGTAATATGTTTGGTTGCCCCACTATCAAAGTACCACACATGTGAGTCTATTGCAGGCATACATTGTTCAGGAGAAGATGGGCCAAAACTATAAAGGGTAGTAAACAACCTTTTTTCATTCTACACTAGATTAGTAGAGTTTGTTTTTGGTGTAGAGCCCTCTGCAACAATCATTCCAACCTTTTTCTTTGCCTCTTTTGTAGCTAGTTTTGGAAATTTCTTTATGACATGATCATTTGCTTTACATGACTTGTAAAGCAATTTCTACTTTTTCATTTTCTTGCAGTCTCTATCATCCTTCTTTGATTGTGCAAAATTAGTAAATTTTTGCTTATTAGTACAAGAGCTGCATTTACTCTTTCCCATCTAACTAGCCAGGAAAGCTTGATCTCCAACACGCATATTGGACCCATTCTCCCTAGATTGATCTTCGTGCAACAAAACAAAGACTAAATCCCTAGATGTGAAGGCGTTTGGATTTCCTTTCATCATCAAAGAAAGAGTAGAAGAAAAAATCTCGTTTGAATCTGGAAGACCATTTAGAACAGTCTACACAAGTGAAGTGTAAGGCAAGACCATCAGCAAAAATTAAGTGTTCCTTCAAATCTTTGATCTGTGTTAGAAAATCGTCCATAGAATCATATTCATTCATATGCTCACTCTCCAAATATTTTAGGAGGTAAGCAACATGAGCCTCCTTGCTAGCTAGTACAATGTGGTAAGTGTATCCCAAACATTCTTAGTTATTCTACAAGATAGAATAGTAGGAATATTGGCATGTTTGATGGACAAGGCTATCAATGCATGTGCCGGAGGACATCTGCCATCCCAATGAATTTTCTCTATAGAGGTGCAGCACGAATGACAACAAGAACAAGAATGTGTAGAATATCACCATCTTCAATGCCAACTGCATCAGTTTTAGTACCTGTATTTGCAGGTGTAATAGGAAGTTTTTCAACACCCTGCACAATATTCCATAGTCCTTTTGTAACCAATACATGACACATCATATAAGCCCACAATAGGTAATTGATACGATCCAACTTATCCTCAACATCCACCATACGGAATGCATCACTACTTTAAGCCATGGCCACTAACTAAAATACCATGATGTAGAAAAATGATTGTATCTGAAAAAGTTGAACACAACTACCCTGACAAGTTTTGCTAAATCTATAGCAGACTTTGAGATGCTTATACTAGCGAACGGAAACATGTATATATATTTGGAAAAGAAAGACAAAATAGCCTACATAAGCATTGCTATAGTGCATTTGGAGGCTCAAATGAGCTTAGATCATGATTTCAACATGACAAAGTGGAGCCATTTTGATCTCCTAATCAGCTTGAGTATGCACACCAAATTCTATGCAATTTTTGAGATAGTGCTAGGAGAGGTGTTTGACGATGCCCTAGATGAAGCAACGACCTGCTCTGATACCAATTGTTGCAGTTTGAGGTCTACAAAAGCATGTAAACAACACTAGGAAGGAGAAGAAGCTTGGAGCACAACACAATACTGACTGTATTACTACTAGAATGTACAAAGATATATGACCCATTAGAGCAAAAGGCATATATACAAGTCAGGTGAGAAAAACCTCGTAAAGAGGGAAAAAAGTTCCCTGGCAGTCCTAGTGTGTTCACACACATCACTACCTAGCTATACCAACAATTTTGATACCTAGAGGTCTTGAAGAGCCTATTTGTAATCACTTTCACACATGACTGATTCAAGCGATGAGGCTCATTAAGAAATGATGAATGGGCCTAATCGCTTAAATCCATCGTGTGTGAAACTCAGTACAAATAGGCTCATCAAGGCTTTTATGTATTAGACTCATGCAAATAGTTGATCTTAGGGTTTTGGAGCATTCCAGATGCAATGGTAGTATTAGTTTCTCCAAATTTGAGTGCATAATATGATAAAGAATTTCACATGGAATTTAGGATTCAAGATGACTTCCTTTGTGTCTAGGACATCAAGGACCTTGCATAAGGTGAAAAGAGAAAATCTCATGTGATGGAATGAAACTATGCTTGTATATGGGGAAATTGAACAAAATGAAGTTGTTCAGGGCAAAAGAACAATAAGAGTTGATGCTCAAGAATCTCTTTAGGATGCGTATGAGGTTGAAATATGTTGAAAATCATTTTCCTTTCATTTATGACTTATCTTTGAGACAGGACCAACTCAAGCGATTAGGCCCATCCAAGATTTTTTGATGAGTCCGATCGCTTGAATTGTTCATGTTCTAGATTCATTCATATGCTTGAGTTCTTTGGATTTCTTCTTATGCAATTCTCTTATTCCTCATCACTCATAAATATTGACCAAAGAAACGAGAAAATTAGCCTCTATTTCTTATGATTTTGACGTACGAACAATTCAAGCATTTAAGCCCATCAGAAGACATTGGATAGCCCTAATCACTTGAATCAATTGTTCCCTAATTTTATTCCATTACTTGAATTTTTGTTTCTCTCTATGCAAGGTCCTTGATGTCCTAGACACAAAGGAAGCCATCTTGAACCTCAGATTCCATGTGAGCATTTGTATCTCATTGTTGCTTTAGAATTTGGAGAACCAAATACTACCATTCCATCTAAAAGGTGCCAAAACCCTAAGATCGACTATCTATTTATGTGATTTTGATACCTAGAGGTACTGATGAGTCTTTTTGTACTGCTTTTCACACATGATCGATTCAAGTGATTAGTTCCATCGAACATTTTCCATGGGCCTAATCGCTTGAATTGTTCATGTCCTAGATTCATGGCACAAATTGCATTTATTCATTTTCCTTATATACAACTCGATTGTCCCTTATCATTCATAGGTATTTGCAAAAGAAATAGACCAAATATCTTTTCTTTCTCATGATTTTGAGGGATGAATGATTCAAGCGATTAGGCCCATTCAAGATCTTCTAATGAGCCTAATTGCTTGAATTGGTTGTGCCCTTGACTCATAGCTTAATTTGAGTTTTTGTTTTCATTTTCTTATGCAATATCATTTTGTTTCATGATTCCTTTTACCCATCACATATAGAGTCTTACTATCATCATTTTTTTTTTGCAGACATCTATATCAAATGAAGACAATTTTCTTAACAGAGGGAAGAGCACAATGAAATCTTTAGAGAAAAAAGGAAAAAGAAAAGTGGATATACATTCAATAATTCATTACCTTCCAAAATTGACTCTAGATTCATTCTCTATTGTACATAAGCTTTGTGCTAAAGACTATGATTTTGCAATGTTCTATCTAAATAGCCTATCAAAATATATGGGCTTCTCCTCATTGCAATTTAATCCATATAAGGTATTGCTTTTTGAGTGAGCAACAACATTTAGAATATGTTGAAGAGCTAGTTAAATTCTTTGTTATTCTATCTGTATAGTAGGTGGAGAAGTCTCATATGTAAAAATTATTGCTGCTTGCAGGAGGAAAGAGTAACTAAGATACAAAGGAGATTTTCCAGAGTCAAGGTCCTTCAAAGGACTCAAAGGAGAGTAATTCCTTTTTTGTGTCATCAATTCTATGATTTCAAATAAAAAATATATCCATATATAGTTTTTGGTAAGAAAAATACCAAAACATATTCCAAATCCTATTTGATACCATCTTTGTAACTTCAGATTGGCATTAGAATGAGAAGTCACTCTTCTTATTTAATCAAGCTTTGTCCTAAAAGGATTTTCCTCACATTGATATTTTCACTTTGTTGATAATTTTTGGCATGGGTTCCTTTGTATTTATCTTCCAAAGAACATATAAAAAAGATCTTTGAATGGATTAATTTTTGTAACTTCTTTTCTTATGCATTTGAAGAAAAGAAGTTACATAATAAGAATTTTCCATCCTCAGAGTGTCTCATGTGCTAAGGGTTCCTTTTTCCACAAAGAATGGACCATGAAAAAATAGGATATGATGTGAAAACATAAAGATTAATACCATGAGGTGTTTATTTGAAAAAGTAATATTGGACTAAATAGTCTCTTTAAAACTCACCAAGTAATAAGTTACATCTTTGACACTCCAAGCCTTTGTGATTGTTCCTATAAGCTCTATGAATGTCCTTTTGAAATCAATCACATACATATCCACATAAACTATTATGACAATCTCCTACCATGACAATCACATAAACTATTATGAAGCAAGAATCTTGTTCTTGCTTCATAATAAGAATTTTCCATCCTCAGAGTGTCTCATGTGCTAAGGGTTCCTTTTTCCACAAAGAATGGACCATGAAAAAATAGGATATGATGTGAAAACATAAAGATTAATACCATGAGGTGTTTATTTGAAAAAGTAATATTGGACTAAATAGTCTCTTTAAAACTCACCAAGTAATAAGTTACATCTTTGACACTCCAAGCCTTTGTGATTGTTCCTATAAGCTCTATGAATGTCCTTTTGAAATCAATCACATACATATCCACATAACCTATTATGACAATCTCCTACCATGATTTGAGCCTTTGAGGAACACCGGAAAACAAAAGGGTTATAATGTCAAGATTCTTCTAGTTTGAGAACCCACGGAAGCCAAATCATTCTTGTTTATAAAGATCAACTTGGCCCAAAAGGCCTTCCCATTGCACCACGCCTTAATCATCCATTTCACCGCAAGTTTGTTCGCCATGCACCCAATGTCGAGGATGACAAGGCCCCTACTATCTCTTTGGATGGAATGGACCACTTGATTTTAGGCACCCCCTCCTATTGTGCTCGCCTGTCAAAAGGAAGTTTTTGCAAATACTTTCTAGATTGGACAACTCATGCTCTTTTGGTCTCCAACAAGAGAGGAAGTAAATGATCGAAGATATGAGGAACGTGTTGATAACCATTGCATGACGAGCAAGATTGATTTTCATACCTCTCCAATATTTTAGCTTGTTTTCAAGTGTGGCCAGCACCCTGTTCCACCCCTACACCATCAAGATACCAAAACCCAAGGGAATTCCAAGAAGCCGAGAAATTTGGCCCTACGAAATGTTTTGGCAGCCATGATCAATGAGAAGGCCAGGTTGGGTCTCGACAATAGCTCTGAAGGTGGTCTTAGAGTGGTTCATTTAGGATCCAAAGGCTTCACAAAAAGTATCCAAGCACCTCCAAAACATTTCCAAGGTGGTACTATCGTCGTGCAAAAACGGGTTCATATCATCAGCAAAACGTCTCATGGTGGTCTCGTTGTGGTCAGGCAGCAATCGAAGGCCTTTGATATTACTAGGTTCCACTTGTTGCTCCACTTGTCGGCTAAGCCCTATCGTGGAAATGGCAAAGAGAAGGGGAGCCAATGGGCACCCTTGTTTAATCGATCTTCTAAGTTTGATCACCTGCGAAAGTTGGCCATTAACATTAATTTGAGTCGACGCATTCCCGAGAAGGGTCGAGGTCATCTTGATGAATTTTTTACTTCATCCAAGATCTTTAAGGGACTGCAAAATATAGTCCCATTCGAGCCTCTGGTAGGCTTTGTCAAAGTCAATCTTGAGGAAGACCACATCTTGTCTTGACTCATTTGCAAAGTCAAAACCCTCCCTGATATCTATAATGGCTTCCAAAATTCACATGCCTTTGATGAAACGTTTTTGGTCCTCACTTAACCATGCTCTTAGATGGCTATTGATTCTGTTAGCTATGACTTTGGCAATGATCTTATATCCGGTTTGGAGAATCATAATCGAACACCACTTCTCAATTTTGTTCTTTTCCCCTTTTTTGTGTATTAACTTGATAATGCCATTGTCGAGACAAGTTGGAAGAGTGCCAAACTCGAGTGCCTCTTGCTAGAACAAACGAAGAGGGGTGGCAACCACCAACATGAAGGACTTAACGAACTCATTAGTAAGCCCATGTGGCCTCGGGCTTTTACCATAAGGGAGGGCATCAATGACTTCAATGATTTCTTCTTTCGAGATAGGGGCATCAAGCAGGGAATGAAGGTTGAGTGGGATCCTCTAAGAGGATACCCTAGATATGGCACCCATGCAGTCCCATCTATGTTGGGAGAGGGGGGTCGAGTTCCCTAGGAGTCTCATGCAGTGCCCTTCGATGATGCCAAAATTTGCTTCTTCCATATTGCAGACATCACCATTAGAGTCTAATACTAGGGGGATCATTTCTCTGCTTTGTTTCCTTTGAAGGATGCGGCACAACTCTTTGGGGGGTTTGTTGGCTTTGCCAGCCCACCACTCCTTAAAGAAAATTTGCAAATTTTTCCTTTGTATTTCTTCCTCATATCTTAGTAGCACTCTGATTTTTTGTAGGCCTTTCTAGGATTGAGCTTTTCCTATGTTCACTTCCTCCTCAAGTCTTTAGATTCGATGATATAGAGCTTCTCTATGTGCCCCCCGAACAGTCTCGGGCATCTTCCTAAATCTTTTCATAATCTTCCGTGGCTTTTTGATCACATATCTCCACCACTTGGCTGGGAATGAGCGAGAGGCAAACACCTCCTTCCACACCACATCAATTTCTTGATGGACGGAGGGGAGAGAGGAGGTCAAGTAGGCATGGAACCAAGGAGTTTTATGGATTTTGGTGAAAGGTTGGAAAGCGATAATGATGGAGTAGTGATCAGAGATGGTAAAGTTAGTGCGTTGCGAGAGGTAAGGGTGGACCATTTATGAATAATGTTCTGGGAAATGTAGCATCTATCCAGTCTAGCTTTCCTCAGGTCCTTGCCCGCTTGAAGATTTGACCACGAGAGGACATTCCAATCTTTGAATTCGACCAAATCCAAGTGCAGTTTGCTTTTGTACCATGTTTCTTTCTCCTGACTCTCGATGACTCTATTCGCAGGGTCCTCCACCATATTGAAGTCTCCAGAAATGAGCACGTTGTGGGGGACCGAGTCCAGGGAGGTGCAGGTGTATAGTCTCTCCATCTCCCCATTAGGGGCATACATAGAAACTAAAGTAAAGTTAAAGGGGAAAAGGCAATCCATCGATGGCTCTTCTCTTCAATGGAGTGCTCAATCTTTTCAAACTAGAATTGATTAATACCAATAGCCTTTCCACCAGACCCCGTAGGTGCAACGTCAAAATCCAAACATGGGTTGAGGAGACAAGTCTAAGATGTTTCTAGAGGTGTGCTCCAATTTTAGTCTCTTGAATATAGATAAATTATGGGTTTAGGCTAATGTCGCGAAGCCATTCACCAATGATGGTCGCTCTTGAGGGGTCAGTTAACCCTCTAGCATTTAGCGAGATGATGATCATTTTCTTAAGTTACCCTCTTTGTGGAAGGGGGTCTTATGGGAGGAGATTGTACCCAATCTTTTGTCCAGTCTCTTGTCTCTCTCTAATCTGTGTATGCTTTTGTGAGATTTCATTTTCCTAAAATCTCTATGTACATGTGTCTGCAAGATCTAGTCAACAAATCATACTCTAACGAATGTATACAAAAGAAAAAACATTTTTGCAAATTATAACATGTATACTTACTACAATTTAACACTAAATCTAAATCATATGTATATAAGATAGAATTTTGTGAATCAAAATGCATATGAATGAATAAATAAGAACACAAGCCATAAGTTTAAATTACATAAGATAGATATGGAAATAGAGGCTATAATTTTACCAAGCTACCTATATGTAATACTATGTGGGAAAACTATGATAGATATAGTTAAAAGTTGCATTTTTGTAAGTTTTTCACAATTGAGTGGTTTTCGATCAATATCACTTCGATCCATTTTCTATTAACCTCTTATCTATATCCGTTTGCATGTGCTTCTATTTCCTTCATGTTCACTTTTACAATGATTCTTATATACTCTCTCGCGTTCTCTCTCTATCTCTCCCTCTCTACTATCTATCTCTCTCTCTGTACCGCAGTCTCATGATAGTCACACTGGCTTACTCATACACTTCAATTTGTGCACAAATATATGTAAACCCATGCACACAAACATTTTTTCACACGCGTGATGACATACATGCAGGATAGAATAAGCATTTTCATATGTTTATGATCGCACACATGCATACATGAATATCACATTCATGAGTCCAAGCACACACGTTCGGGTGACCTAGTTTTGTTGCCTATCGGGTGGAGTGTAAGGGTTTGATCTCTACATGCTATATAGTAGACGCCCCCTACGAACTTTGTATGATAAGATAATTAAGAACTATATAACCAGTTGACTTCATGGATTTAGGGTTTTTTTTTTCCTGTTCTCTGCCCTTCGGATCAATGAAAAAAAAAATATTGTATTGGGTGTTATGGCCGTGCCGTCTGAAACTTCTACCCTACTGAAGCTTCGGACTTTGTGACCATGACCGTGCCAAACATATAACCTCTACATTATGAAATACAGAAGGTCCCATGAAACATAAACCTTCCTTCACTTATACTCAATTTATTCAAACATAATTAGACCAACAGATTAAATTTCCTTTAATAAATTATCACATTGATAGACATAAAATACACTTATTCACATTTCATGCCACACAGAATGCATACATGACATGCTTACACGTAAAGACGCAAATGCTTATGTGCGCATGGACCAACACTTAAAATACAGCATCTAAAATGCTCGCGCACGCACTCTGCGACATGCATGTTTATACAAACACACTTAGGCATATATTTTCATAGCCACATGCGACAAACTGAACGCACTTTTCTCATACGTTTAAGAGAAAATTCTAATCGTAACAACAGTGTAGAAAAATACGTAATCCTCATTTTCTTATAGCTCTCATTCAAATTGCTATTATTTATATCATAAAAGAAATTCGCAAATTGGTGTTCTTCATATTCTCGAATCGCTATTATTTATATCCTCCAGCATTGTGTTTTTCTTTCAAAGCCCATGGGACCCAAGGGGTCTGCTATCATAAAGAATCGTGCATGAAAAAGGAAGAACACCAAAAGTGCTAATTTGCTGAATGGGAGGGACCAAATCTTCCAAATATATTCCATTTGCAGCCCGCACGTTGAGATCATAATAAAAGGACCCCAGACACAATTGTCGACTCTTTCTCTTTTTAGTCTGGCTTCCAAAAGGTCTTTCTTCGGCACCTCGTACCTTCTATAGTTGATTCTGGCACACATGATTTATAAAATTAAACCAAGACAGGACGAAAAAGCTCTCTACAGCCCTCCCTCATCCAACGATTAGGTAGTAACTGTCTACTGCCAGCAGCGAAAAAGAAAATGAAAAAGAACACGGAATATCCCCCAAGCCACACACACATATACATACACACACACACACACACATATATATATATATATATATATATATATATATATATATATATATATATATATATATATATATATATATATATATATATATGTGTGTGTGTGTGTCCGCGCGTGCGCGCATAAGTACACATTCTCGAGTTTGAGCACGTACAAATGGGTATTAAGACATACGAACACACATATCTGCACATAAATAACACATGCACACAGAGTCGTTGCATCAATGTACACTGACATACTGGCACATAAGTACATATACATATGCATATCAATATACATACAGTTGTACTTTATACACTCCTGACACACATTACTATACATACTTGCACATACTTACAAAAGCACATGGATACCACTATACATACATTTGCACTTTATACACTCACATACACACAGGACTATGCATAGTAGCAGTTATGTACATATACACACATACACACATGATTATGCATAATATGCATATTAGCACATACGTAGATATACACATGCATACCACCATACATACATTTGCACTAGAGCACTTTGAGATAGCATATATTTAACACTTCGCACACAATGCATGTATACATCCACAATAAAAACGTATAATTCGACTCACATGCACATATGTCCTCTTGCACACATGAAGAATCACGAATATTTCATGTTAATGAATACATATACATTCACACACATATATACACACATACAAAGTCACATATCAACACACATACATGAACATACTAACTCAGATACCAACACACACATACACATATACACATACTAACTCACATATACCAAAAATTTACTGAGCAGAATTAATTCTTAGAAAATCTTCTCGTATGCGTGGGATTTCTTAGATCGAAGTAGCATGATCTACTCACTCTATAATTTTCTTCTTTTCTTCTAACTCGTAAGGGTCTCGACTTATAATGCTTTTTGAGGAAGAGCTGAAGCAAAATGAAACCATATATCAAGGTCAATAAGGATTGCAAGTGGGCAGTTGAAATTTGGTAAAATGATTCGATTTGGTTTCGTATTGGAGGAATCAAAGAAATTTACTCCCAAGTACCTCCAAAGGGAAAAAAGCTATGGAACACATGGTTTTGTATGTGGAAACATCTTGTAATCAAGAGAGAAGACACACGATTAGATTTGAGGACATTGATCTAGCTAGAAGAGTTGACTAGGAAGATTGATGCTCGTTAAGGCAAGGAATCAATTCTTTGAAGAATGCAAAACATCTCCTAATTCTCACGCATGATCCCTTGTGGATTGAAGGTGTAAGATAGATTAATCTTAACAATTGGGATAAGGTGATAAGTATCAAGAAGGACTTGGACCAGCATATCTCCCTTAATAAAAGATGGTTCTTGAACTAGACCTATATCAGATGGTAGTTAAAGTTTGTGCACTTGTGGCATCCTCGCATTGAGAATAAAAAGACAGTCCTTATGTGGCAAATTCTCAATAGGGGAATCTGGAACTATGTAAAAGCTACTAAAATATGCAGGGTCCCTTTTTGCTATAAGCACTCCCTCTATGGTAAGCAAGACATTGGTCATCTCTTCTTTTTGTGCCCAATGAATCACTTAGTGTGGTAGGCAATTGCCAATATCTTGAGATTACTAAGTGAAATGAACCACAATCAAGCGTTACTTGGAGAAGAGATAGGCTATGCTTATGTCTTATGGAATGCATTCAAGTGGGAGCACTTTGGAATTTATGGAGAGAAAGAAGTCCAAAAGAATATGTAATTGTAAGAAGTCCCCTCCGTTCACACACCATAGGGTGTTAGTCTTAAATAGTGTCAAGATCAATTGTGAATAGATTTCCCGGCCATAGCAAAGAAAAAGATCATTAATCTTCTCTATAACTCCCTTTAAGACTTAGTTTTCCCTCTGAATCTTGGCCATCACCATTGCTATGCCTTCAAGGAGTCCTACCATTGCTTTTTGGCATACAAGAGATCCAAAGGGAACTATTCACCTTCATTCTACTATTGTATTTTATTATTAATCCAAACAACAAATACTGGGCCCCGGCCAAACTTCCTTTTATAGAAAAAAGCTTACATCATACAATTTATACATCCTTCCAACACAAAAACACACACACACACAGACTCATGGAATCTAGACACATATGTTCATGATGTGCAGACACTAAAGTACCAAATTTATCTTCAGGGTAGTGCAAAGTCATTTAATCACGAGATCAGTTCATTTTCATTTATTTATGATCCTAGAAATATATAAATAAATAATATATGAATACACATCCATACATTTACACTCTCATATGCAAACATCATTGTGAACAACACTGAATGTCAATATCATTATAACCAAATGTATTGAAAGCACTTCTTATGTATCTAGAAGGGAAACGCATGCTTTGTATCATTCACTTTATTCCCATTGGTTCTTCTTTAGGTTCTTTCTTCTTCATTATCAACTGTATCAACGTGCGTATCAACGTGCATAAAATACACTGCAATGATTATGTCAAGAATTATTCCAATCATAATACTTAATCTATTATGGTCTCTCTATAGAAAATAGTAGAAGAGATTGAATTTAATGTATTATGGTCTCTCTATAAGAAACAGAAAAGGAGATTGAATTTAATTCCAGAAGAGATTGTAAATAGTAAACCAGATTTAATTTATTGGTTACTCTTGAGAATTTGTATTTTCCACAAATCTCAAACAGTAGCAAGCATTGTCCAAACATACTCATATGAAAACATGATACATATAAACCTCCGGAACCCACGCAAGAAATAAGTTCAAATTCTCCATTGTAGTATCTTTATAGGCAACACACACTTGGAGAGATAAGGAGAAGCTTCCATTAATCCTTGCTTGAGGGATAGGCAAGGCCAAAAGTCGGACGGCTCTATAGTTGGGTAAAGCAATCCTTCCTTCAGGGATAGGCAAGACCTTAGAGAGGTTTCATGATATTGACTAGGAGAGGGCGATAAATTGGATGGGACGTGGAAACTAGACATGCTGTTTTCTGATTCAAAAAAATTTGTACGTGTGCACTAGTGAGAAGCATCCCTAGAAAGATGGAGATGGAAAAGGAAACTTAAATGCATAATCTTCCGATTTCTTCCGAAAAACAATTCCCTGTTTCATCATATTTTTGAGGTACGTATGGAGCTTCATGGGATTTTCTTGAAGTTTGAGCTATAGCTGATCAAACTATACACATACATTGCATTTTCACCCTAGGCAACATGCAGTCCTCCGATCGGGTTAATGAAACCATTTGCATGCATTGCAATTGCGCGCTAGGCAACATGCATGCCTTTGATTAGACTTAGATGTTCGACAACATAGGCTCCTCAGAGGAGGTGACCAGACTGTTGTTTCTCTTTCTCTTCCTCTGCTACATAAAATATCTAACACATAATAACTTATATAGAGAACGAAAAATCTTTAGGAAAAAAACATGTTGGATTATAAGAGGGTAGTGCATGCACTCTTCAGCCCATCCTAAATAAGTAAAGTCTAGTCAATAACACAAAGAGAGAGACTGAGAGAGAGAGAAACATAGAGATAACAAGACAAGAGAAAGATAAAGAGATGGAAATGAAGAACGAGGGAGAGATTACAAGAAAGTGAAAGAGATGGAGAAAAAAGCAGAGAGGCAAGGAGAACAGCAAATGAGATGGGTAGAGAGAAACAAAGAAAGAATGACATCCATAAAGGCACAGATGAGAGCGCGAATCGCATGAATGAGATGTATGTATACATACATGGGTACACAAATAAATTTAATACGCATCCATACACAAACTTAAAATTTCTATGAAAATGCTTTCTTTTCCTTTAATATATATATATATATATACACACTTGCATATTTTGTATAGATAATATTTGCATTACTGTTATGCAATACGAATAGTCATTACACACTTTTGAAATATTTTTAATGCATGTATACATACATGCATGGAGAAAGACAAAGAGAGAGAAAGGGAAAGAGAGGAGATACACGATGTTCCCATACATACATATATGTGGACTTAGTGGTTCTCATGCATGCATACATGCACAAACGATGTGCATCTAAATACACGTATATGTACACACATACATGTACACAAACAAAGACACACACACATATGTGTATATTTAGATGTACATATGTGTTTATTTAGATGCACATGGTTTGTGTATGTATGCATGCATGTGCATCTAAGTACACATCTATGTACACGCACACACATACACACACATACACACACATATATATATATATGTATATGTATATATATATATATATATATATATATATATATATATATATATATATATATATATATATATATATATATATATATATATGTGTGTGTGTGTGTGGGGGGGCAAGCATATGTGTGACTTTACATGCATGTATACCTATAATCATATATTCACATATATAACTGATGCAAGAATACAAATGATCATGCAAAGATACATGCATAATATGCATGCATACAGTTTATTCGTGCACACAACCATACATGTATGCATTTACCTATAAATAGGTGTATATATATCATATACATAAACATACACATACATGTTCGAGTTTGAGGTATGAGGAAGCACAAAAATAGCACAAGAAGAAGAAGAAACTCTTAAAGAGGGAAAAAAGCCTCCAAGAGTTCCTCCTGTGTTCATACACATCACTACCTAAATATACCAATAAATCACCATTAGGAGTGATGGGGTTCACACTCGTGTATAAGGAAGTGCCAAGCTATGTGGAATCAATCGACATAAGGAAGTAAGCCCAAAGCTTTCTGGAAAGCTTCAAACTTGTCTCTAGGAAGAGCCTTTCTGAGAAGGTTTACAATGTTCTCCTATGTGGGAACATATGCCAAACTCATCTCTCTAGTAGAAAACCTCTCCATGCCATAATGATAGTGCACCTCAATGTGCTCAGGGCGAGCATGGAACATGATGTTCTTTACAACTACCAATGTGTTCTAAATTGTTGCGAACATTTGTTTTATGTAGGGTACAAGTTTCAAATTATGTAAATACCTTTGGGAAGTCTTCAAATACTTCAAGAAGGCTCATATTATTCATAAAATGTAGCAAAAATACCACGTGAGTTCTAGAACATGGTGAGTCAAATTAGTGAGTCACAAGGGAGCTTCAGTGGTGTCCTAGTGGAAGGTCGATGTGGCTAGTTCTCAAAGTCCATCAATACTTTGCTTATTTGAGCACTTGAGTCATGTAATACCTCCATCCAAGTGTTTACCATGAATTTAGATGTATTAGGAAGGTTTTAGATTAGTTTCCCATGCTATAAAAAGAGGAGAAAAGTCATGATCTTGTGGGATGTCCAAGAGAGTCATATGTGTATCTCTACACTGCTGTAGTTTTGTATGCAGAGATTGCAGAGCTTGTATCTCCCTCATTATATATCCAACTTACATGTTTGATAGCTCATTGGAAAGCGCTTACTGTCTACTTTCTTCCTGTAAATTTTCATAATCATTGGATTTGTGAGCTGAGAGCAATACTCTCTGCAAGTAGTGTGTGTTCTCTGTTTTTTATCCCTGCTGAAGGTCTCCATTAAACCTCAAACTTGCAGAGGTCATATCTCCTTGTGTATGTATCCAAATCATGTGTTCTTTGGCTTGTTAGAAAGATCTTTAAGTCTACTTGTATTCCGTAAAGTTTCAAAGTCATTGGAGTTGTGAGTTAAGAGCAGTAGTCTCTGCAAGTGATGTGTGTCCTCAGGTTCATCTCTGTTTCAAGGTCTCCATTAAAGCTGCATATTGCAGAGGTCATAGCTCATTGTGTACTTATCCGTTTGAGGTGTTCTATATCTTGTTGGAAAGCTCTTAGAGTCTAGTTTATGTGTGTGAAACAGTTTTGGAAAATTCCAAGTGAGTAAAGAGCAATTTGCTCTGCAAGAAAATTGGTCTGTGCATACAAGTTTGTGAAAAAGTCAACTAGGTCCTGTTGGGTTTCACCTACTTCTAGCTGTACTTTGGAGATCAATAAACTTCAACATTGGTATCAGAGCAAGTACTTGGAGGCTTGGAGAAGGTTATCATACCTTGACGAAGAATTTGAAGCTATCAAGGAAGCAGTTCATCATCAACACTACACAAAGGTAGAAGAAGATTGCAAGGAGGCATCTGAAGCAACATCCAAGCAAAGAAAGGTGCACATACCTCATTTACAAGGTAAATATTATATTTCTTCTCATCACACACATTGGAAAGGAGGCTTAAAGGAGGAAGCTTAGCATTTGTATTATGGGAGACCAACATGCACAAATAGAGAAGCTTGATAAGACCAATTATCAAGCATGGAAGTTTAGAATCACATCATACTTGCAAGGTAGAGGCTTGTATGGTTTGATTGACGGCACAGATATCAAACCCACATTACCAAAGGACCCAAATCAGCAACAATTGAGGGAGTTTAGACTTTGGAATGAGAGAGACAAAAGGGTTATATTCATTTTATCACAAAATATTCAAGATTCAATGGTAGGACACATACAAGATCTAGACACAAGTAGAGATGTTTGGCTTGCATTGGAAAGGTTGTATGCTACAGGTACAAGAGCAAGGAAGATTCAACTCAAAAATGAGTTGAATAACATAAAGAAAGATACAAGGACATCGGTCAATGATTACATATTGAAAGTTAAAGAGATTGCAGATCAACTAGGATCAATTCAAGCTCATGTGGAGGACGACGACTTGGTTGCACATACTCTCAACGGACTCAAAGATGATGAGAGATGGAAACCCTTCATTACTTCAGTTTATGTCAGAGGAGAATTACCAGATTTTGATCAACTTATTGCCCTTATGGTCACGGAGGAGATGAATCTAAATGGTTCTACTTCAAATCAAAAAGGATCTCAAGGACAAGCTCTTTATGTAGGATCATCAAGAGGTGGAAACAGAGGTGGAAGAGGTTCAAATAGAGGTCGAGGAAGAAGGAGCGATGATCAAAGGACTTCAAGTGGCTTCTTCAACACAAGAGGAAGAGGAAGATCAAGCGCTAGAGGTACGAGAGGCTACTACAACTACAACCAAAGACAAAGGAGTGAAGATAATAAGAACAATTGCTATATATGTGGAAGGTATGGACACTATGCCAAAGATTGTTATCAAAATGAAAATAATCAAGGTGGTAATCAAAGAGGAGGCTATTCAAGAAGAGGTAAACAACAAGGAAATTATGCAGTTGAAGGTAAAAGTGATGATTATGATTCTCTTCTTATGATGAATGTAGAAACTAAGATGAATTGCAATAGCGATGTATGGTATGTAGATAGTGGTTGTTCTAATCACATGTCTCATGATGCTTCATGGTTTTCTAATATGCATAATCCGTCATGTAAAGGTCATGTTGAAACAGGCGATGATACAACACATAAGATTATGCAGGTTGGAGATGTTGTTATGCAGGATAAGAGCAAGACAAATTGCTTGAAGGATGTACTTTATGTGCCAACGATCACTAAGAATTTGATGTCGGTTGGTCAAATGGTAGAAAAAGGTCTACAAGTGAGATTTAATCATGCAGGTTGCTTCATTGAGGATCCAAAGCAAAGGAGGTTAATTGCTAGAGGTCAAAAACAAGGTAGATTGTTTACATTCAAGGTAAACCCAAATCATACAAACTATTTCTCTTATGGTATGCATCGAATAGCAGAGCTTGATCTATGGCACAAAAGGATTGGACATATGAATGTACACAGGTTAAAGGAGCTATCAAAGAAGAGGA
Source organism: Ceratopteris richardii (assembly GCA_020310875.1). Lineage (NCBI taxonomy): Eukaryota > Viridiplantae > Streptophyta > Polypodiopsida > Polypodiales > Pteridaceae > Ceratopteris > Ceratopteris richardii. The sequence goes on from MU262304.1 coordinate 27,230, forward strand.
TTGTTGAAGGATTACCTGATCTTACTAAGCAACATATGGTGCATCTTTGTGAAGCATGTCAAATGGGTAAGCAGAGTAGACAACCTTTCAAGCATTCAAGCTATGTAAGTGATGGTTTACTAGATCTCATACACACAGATGTGTGGGGACCTACTAAAGAGGCATCCTTGGTTGGTAATAAGTACTATGTATCATTCATTGACGATCATAGTAGAATGACATTTGTGTATTTTATTAAACATAAGAGTGAGGTCTTTGATTGTTTCAAGAAGTTCAAATCATATGTCGAAAAGCAAACAGGAAGGTATATTAAGAAGCTAAGATCCGATGGAGGAGGAGAGTATTTCTCTCAAGCTTTTACTGATTTTTTGTATGATGAAGGTATCAAAAGAGAAGTTACATGCAGGTATACTCCACAACAAAATGGAGTCGCAGAAAGAAGAAACAGAATCATAGCAGAAGCATCTAGAAGCATGCTTAATGATATGTGTTTGCCTAATTATTTTTGGGCTGAAGCTGTTAGCACAAGTGTTTACATTATGAATAGAGTTCTGACTGCTGGAGTTCATCATTTGACACCATATGAGGTATGGCATGGAAGGAAACCAAGTGTAAGTCATTTGAAAGTATTTGGCTGTGTATGTTATGTACATGTACCTAGTGAGGTGAGATCTAAACTTGATGCAAAATCAGAAAAATGTATATTTATTGGTTATGCAGATACTCAAAGAGGATATAGATGCTATAAGGTGTGGTTGAAGGAGATGAATGCATAGTTCAGCCATCAGGAAGTTTAAATGATGAAAGGAGTGGTTTAGATGAAGAAAGAGGATCACCTTTCAATGGAAGATTAAGGCAAGAGTCACCTCCAAGTGTTAAAAGTAAAGGTAAACTCAAACTTGTTGAAGTTAATGATGAAGGAGAGGAAATTAGTGATGTATGTGAGTATGGAGAATCATCAAAGGTTCCTAATAAGAAAGGAAGAGCATCTACATTGGAGGTAAGAAGAACTTCAAGAGTAAGTAAGCAACCTCAAAGGTATACTTATGAATCTTTCATGAATACTCATTATGCTTTTATGACAAAAGTTGAGCAGGAAAATGAACCCACATGTTATGATGAGGCCAAAGGAGATGAAAAGTGGGAGAAAGCAATGAGAGAAGAAATGGAAGCACTACAGGATAACAAGACTTGGAATTTAGTTCCAAGTACACCAAAGCAAAAGGTAATTGGTTGCAAGTGGGTTTTTAAGATTAAAAGAAATAGTGATGGTAGTGTGTCTAGATATAAGGCTAGACTTGTAGCAAAAGGATATAATCAAACTCAAGGTGTGGACTATGAGGAAACATTTAGTCCAGTAGCAAATATGGCAACGGTGAGAACTTTGTTGGCTTTAGCTGCAAGTAAAAGGTGGAATATATATCAACTCGATATAAAGAATGCCTTTCTTAATGGTGAGTTAAATGAAGAAGTGTATATGTCACTACCAGATGGTTATGTGGATGCAAAATGTCCTAATCATGTATGCAGGTTAAAGAAGGCATTGTATGGTCTTAAGCAGGCACCAAGGGCATGAAATGCAAGGTTGGTAAAGTATCTTATGCTGCAAGGATACACAGCGAGTCATGCTGATCCTTCACTTTATGTAAAACATGTAGATGGCATGTGTGTCTATGTATGCATTTATGTGGATGACTTGTTGATTACAGGGAATGATGCAAAAGCAATTGATGAGATAAAAGGTAATTTGGGAAAGGAATTTAAAATTTCAGATCTTGGTTTGCTCAGATACTTTCTTGGGATTGAAATTGTGTATAGCGATGAAGGTATGTGGTTGATACAAAGAAAGTATATATGTGATATGCTGAAAAGGTTTGGTATGCAGGAATGTAAATTTGTTTCTACTCCAATGGAATGTAATGTAAAGCTAAGCGCAAAGGAAGGTGATGAGTTGCATGATATGAATGTATATAGATCCATGGTAGGATCTTTGATTTATGCAACAAAAACTAGACCTGATATATGTTATGCAGTGGGAGTATTGTCACAGTTTATGCATGAACCTAGAGTACCTCATATGCATGCAGCGAAAAGAGTGCTTAGATATTTGAAAGGTACCATGAACGAAGGATTATTTTATAGTCATGATGCTGATCTAACTCTTAAAGTCTTTAGTGATGCAGATTGGGCTGGAAGCAAAGATGACAGAAGATCCACAAGTGGATATGTGGTAATAGCAGGAAACAAGACATTAACATGGAGTTCAAAGAAACAGCCTACAGTTGCTTTATCTTCTACAGAGGCTGAGTATAGAGGTTTAGCATTGGCTACTACTGAGGTTATGTGGTTTAAAAAGTTGTTTCATGACTTGAATGTGCAGGTTTATGTACCACTGATATATGGGGATAACTTGAGCAGCATTCATATGACCTCAAATCCTATTTTTCATGCTAGAACAAAGCATATAGAGGTTCACTATCATTATGTTCGAGAGAAGGCCATGAACAATGAAGTGCAGGTTTCTTTTGTTGGAACAAAGGATCAAGTTGCAGATATCTTCACCAAATCCTTGGATGGACCAAAGCTTCAAAGATTCAACTATATTCTTGGCATGAAGGAAATACCCTTTGAAACTTGAGGGGGAGAATGTTGCGAACATTTGTTTTATGTAGGGTACAAGTTTCAAATTATGTAAATACCTTTGGGAAGTCTTCAAATACTTCAAGAAGGCTCATATTATTCATAAAATGTAGCAAAAATACCACGTGAGTTCTAGAACATGGTGAGTCAAATTAGTGAGTCACAAGGGAGCTTCAGTGGTGTCCTAGTGGAAGGTCGATGTGGCTAGTTCTCAAAGTCCATCAATACTTTGCTTATTTGAGCACTTGAGTCATGTAATACCTCCATCCAAGTGTTTACCACGAATTTAGATGTATTAGGAAGGTTTTAGATTAGTTTCCCATGCTATAAAAAGAGGAGAAAAGTCATGATCTTGTGGGATGTCCAAGAGAGTCATATGTGTATCTCTACACTGCTGTAGTTTTGTATGCAGAGATTGCAGAGCTTGTATCTCCCTCATTATATATCCAACTTACATGTTTGATAGCTCATTGGAAAGCTCTTACTGTCTACGTTCTTCCTGTAAATTTGCATAATCATTGGATTTGTGAGCTGAGAGCAATACTCTCTGCAAGTAGTGTGTGTTCTCTGTTTTTTATCCCTGCTGAAGGTCTCCATTAAACCTCAAACTTGCAGAGGTCATATCTCCTTGTGTATGTATCCAAATCATGTGTTCTTTGGCTTGTTAGAAAGATCTTTAAGTCTACTTGTATTCTGGAAAGTTTCAAAGTCATTGGAGTTGTGAGTTAAGAGCAGTAGTCTCTGCAAGTGATGTGTGTCCTCAGGTTCATCTCTGTTTCAAGGTCTCCATTAAAGCTGCACATTGCAGAGGTCATAGCTCATTGTGTACTTATCCGTTTGAGGTGTTCTATATCTTGTTGGAAAGCTCTTAGAGTCTAGTTTATGTGTGTGAAACAGTTTTGGAAAATTCCAAGTGAGTAAAGAGCAATTTGCTCTGCAAGAAAATTGGTCTGTGCATACAAGTTTGTGAAAAAGTCAACTAGGTCCTGTTGGGTTTCACCTACTTCTAGCTGTACTTTGGAGATCAATAAACTTCAACATAAATGTCACTAAAGATGTTGGTGGTAGAAGACTGATGAACACCCAAATCAGCCATAAGGCATTTATGCCACACACACTTAAGAGTCGTTGTTAAAGTTGCCCTATACTCAGCCCTATAACTAGAAGTGTCCATAGTAAGCTGCTTCTTGCTCAACCAAGATATGCTTGAGCTACCATGCATGAAGCAAAAACCACTGGTGGACACATGAGCTTCATAGCAACCAACCAAGTTAGAGTGTAAAAAAGCATGTAAATCGGCCAATAGTGATGCCACCTTATGATAAAACAATCCAAGTGGCCAAGTACCACTCAAGTAGTGAAAAAAGTGCTTAACCACCTACGAATGCTTAACACCTAGGCAATGCATAAACCTGCTCATCTCAGACATCAAATTGAATATCAGCCGAATTACTCATAAGTAAGTCAAACATCCAACAACGTGCTGATAGAGAACATCAAATGCATCTCCAACATCATGAAGGCTCAATGGTAGGCCTGTCTCCATACGAGTGCAAATAGGTTTGTAGTCTTCAAGGTCAAAACTTTGCAATAATGCATCAATACATTTTGTTTAACATTGAGCTATTCCTATATCAAATTGCATAAATTGAATGCCCAAATAATGATGCCAATGCCCCAAATTGGACATCTCAAAGGAGGCATGCAAATCAGCCTAAACTCAGCAATATGCTTCTCATTAGGACTAGTGAGCAACGTGCCATTAACATATATAATAGCGATCAGAAGTAGATGGTCAACATGCTTAAGATATAATGTGCACTTAGTTAGTGGGCATGTATCTTTTCATAGTAAGCACGTGTTGCTTGCTTCAAACCATATAATGCATTTTTCAACCTGCACACTTTGTTTTCATGCCTTTTCTACACAAAACCATGGGGCTGAAAAACCTACACTTCTTCATGTAAGCCACCATTGAGAAATTTAGCTTTAACATCTTATCGATGCACATTCCAAACATGATGAGCTGCAAGTGCACAGATACTATGAACATTAGTCAGTCAGCATGTGGGAGCAAAGGTATCATCAAAATCAATGCCTCTTTCTTGAGCATAACGTCTACATGTCAACTATTCTATCAAGTTGATGCTTCAGCTTGTATACCCACTTAGTGCCAATGATCTTTTTTCTAGGAGGCAAATCACGTAAAGAGCAAGTACTATTCTTCATAATAGGGTCATACTCGAATTGCATAGCTGCAATCCAATTTTTTTAATTTTGTGCTTCATCAAATAAAACATGCTCATTCTCATCACAAACACTAGAGGCAGCCAAAGCATAGCAATTTGATGTAAAATAAGCACTATGAGAGCATGAACAAGTACAGTATGAGAGAGGTGCATCTAATTTTCTATCTCAAAATGATTGCACAAGCCATTTTGGCATAGTTTTTTCCTCCTCTATATCGATCCTCTCATCAACAAGTGCATCACGTAAATTTGTATCAGAAATGCAATGACCTACATAATCACATGAATCCTAAAAATTTTAATAAATTGCCTCATTCACACTAGCACTTGATTCTTCACCTAAAAATAGAGCCACCAAGGTGTCATACACATCTCTAACGCTAACTAATGTCTCCTTGGTACATAAAAATAATGGTTGAATTGCTCACAATCTCCATGAGTGACCTCTCTTTCTTTCAGCAAATTCATATTGTTGAGGTGTATATGCCACTATACACAGATGTTTTATCCCATAGTCAACCAAAATAACATTAAAATCAAAAGACATATATTCCCCCCTCCATCAGAATGGAGGGTTCCCATTACACATGCTAGTAGATTTTCAGCCAAAATCAAAAACTATTTGAAGAACATAAAGAATTCCCACTTTGATTTCATTGGATGTACTCATGCATGCCTAGAAAAATCATAAATGAAATTCGTGAAGTAACGGTAGTTACCAAAAGAGGGTGTCTACATAGGACCACAAACATCACTATGAACAAGCTACAATATTTGACTAGCTAGACCTAAACGATCTTTTGGGAATGAGGAACGGTGCATTTAGCCAAAAATAAAACCTTCACAAACATGTTTACTAGGTACCTCAATTTTGGGCAGAGAGGGCACCATTTCATTTTTTTTTTTAATATAAAGGAAGTTCAGCATTAGCCTACTCTCCCAGACTTGAATTAAATAAAGAAAAGTACAAGAGAAGGGGACTAGTGCCCACGGGACCCCCTAAATCCCACAAAGCAGGGAAGCTTTTACAAATTTTAGATGGCATTACAAAGAAGGTTAATCACCCTCTCATCACCCTCATATGCCACTTGAGTTTAAGCTTGTTATTGATCAAAAGAAGTACTTGATGATGCCTGAAGGGGGGGGGGGGCATTTCTTACAATTAGGGATCCTTTTGCCAAGGAGGAACAAGGATTTCTCAATTGATCACTCTTTGGGGGAGTCGCCAAAGTTAAAAGCACATCTGTCCCTCCACATTTTCGATAGGACCTCCCCTCTGATGGCGTTCCAGAGAGTCGCGGAGCAGCCGATCGCTTCTCCCAATAGGGCTTGCTTCCAACTGAGATGTTTCTGAAGTCTAAGTTTCTTTCCAACCGTCTGCAAGAGTGTGCTGGAGTTGGGGCAGGTAAAGAATATGTGTGGAACATCTTCCATAGACCGGTAGCATCGTTTGCACCAGGGAGGAATCCCACAAAATTTGCTAGCCTTAAGGTTGGTCCAGATTCCATGATGAAGAATTTGCCATAAGAGGACAAACTTTTTGATTTCTATGAGGGGGTGCTAGATAGCCATGAACCTCATGTCCCACCGAAGCCGCGTCCATGACAAGCACCACTTCTTGTTGAGGTTAAGCTGATAGTCAATCGTTTCTTTGATGTTCGTGGTTTTTGATAGGCTATTCCCATTGTGCCCTTTGAGACCAAGCGAGCTCGACGTGTCGTGTCCCATGAGAAGGCGAACTTTGTGGCGGTCCTTGGCGAGACATCTGCTTTGCAAAGTGTTTCATTCTTCATACGAAATGTTGACGCTAGGGTCAATATCCTCAAAGTTGATCCATCGGTTGGTGTCTTGTTTCCAAAGATGCTTCCTTTTTTTGAAGCCTTTGTTCCATAACTTCTTGGCATTTTGAATGTTCCAAGATTCCACACTCCGGATGCCATGGATCGGAAACCAGATAGAGTCGTTTCGTCTGATACCGGCTGCCCACTTCCAGTCTTCACTTATTCTTGTGTAGCTTTTGACTTTATTCCAACTCTTCCATAGGCAACACACAAGATTTGAGCCTTTCGGGAAGAGGGGGATGTGGGAAAATAGCAAGGTCAAGATGTCAAGATTCTTCGAATTTGGGAAACCCATGAAAGCCAACTCATTCTTGTTTCTAAAAATCACCTTGGCCCACGAGGCCTCCCCGTTGCACCAAGCCTTAATCATCCATTTAGCCACGAGTTTGTTAGCCATGCACCCAATGTCCACGATACCAAGGCCCCCACTATCTCTATGGCTGGTGCAGATGGACCACTTGATTTTAGGCACCCCCCTCCTATTGTGGTCACCCGTCCAAAGGAAGTTTCTACAAATACTATCCAATTTGGACACATCTTGCTCTTTTGGTCTCCAACAAGAAAGGAAATAAATGGTAGCTCATAAGAGGAACGTGTTGATAACCATGCACGACCAGCGAGATCGATTTGCATACCTCTCCAATAGTTAAGCTTGTTTTCGAGTTTGGCTAGCACCCAGTTCCACCGCTGTTCCATAGAGACACCAAACCCCAAGGGAATCCCAAGAAGCCAAAAAATTTGGCCCTGCGGAATGATTTGACATCCATGATCGATGACAAGGTCGGGTTGTGACCCAACAATAGCTCTGAAGGCGATCTTAGAGTGGTTGATTGTGGATCCAGAGGCTTCACAAAAAGTATCCACACATCTCCAGAATGTCTCCAGGCTGGTACTATCATTGTGAACAAATGCATTCATATCATCGGCAAAAAGTCTAATGGTGATCTGGCCGTGGTCATGAGGCAAACTGATACCTTTGATATTACCAGCTTCCACTTGATGCTCCACCAGCCTGCTAAGCCCTTCCGTTGCAACGGCAGAGAGAAGGGGAGCCAATAGGCAGCCTTGTCTGATAGATCTTCTAAGTTTGATCACCTTCGAAAGTTTTCCATTAATGTTAATTTGGGTTGATGCGTTTCCGAGAAAGGTTGCAATCATCTTGGTGAATTTTTTACTATATCCAAGATCTTGAAGTGACTGTAGAATATAGTCCCATTCCAGCCTATCGTAGGCTTTATCAAAGTCGATCTTGAGGATTACCACATCTTGTTTAAACTCATTTGCAAAGTCAAGACCTTCCCAGATGTCTATAATGGTTTCCAAAATTGGCCTGCCTTTGATGAAACCTTTTTGGTCCTTGCTTAGCCAGGCTCTCAAATGGCTAGAGATTCTGTTGGCAATGACTTTGGCAATGATCTTGTATCCTGTTTGGAGCATCGTGATAGGACGCCAATTCTCTATTCTGTTCTTTTTCCCTTTTTTGTGTATTAACTTGATAATGCCATTGTTAAGACAAGATGGAAGCGCTCCAAACATGAGCACCTCTTGCCAAACCAGACGAAGAGGGGTGGCAACCACCAACTTGAAGGATTTAAAGAACTCGTTAGTGAGCCCATCGGGTCTCGGGCTTTTACCAGAAGGGAGGGCATCAATGACCTCAATGATTTCTGCTTCTGAGATAGGGGCATCAAGCAAGGAATGAAGGTTGAGTGCTATCCTGTGGGGGGAAACCCTAGATATGGCTGCCATGTAGTCCCTTCTATGATGGGAGAGGGGGTTCGAGGTCCCCAGGAGTCTCGTGAAGTGCCCTTCAATGATCCCAAAATTATCTTCTTCTGTATTGCATACATTGACATTTGAGTCTAGCAATAAGGGGAATGATTCTATGTTATGTTTCCTTTTAAGGATACGGCACATCTCTTTGGTGGGTTTGTCGGCTTTGCCAGCCCACCACTCCTTGAAGAAAATTTGCAAATTTTTCCTTTGTATTTCTTCCTCATATCTCAACAACGCTCTGATTTTTCGAAGACCTTTCTGGGATTGAGATTTTCCTTTGTTCACTTCCTCCTAGAGCCTCCATAGTCTATGATATAGAGCTTCTCTACGAGCCCGTCGCACAGTCTCTAGCATCTTCCTGGATCTAATCATGATCTATCGTGACTTATCGACCACACTTCTCCAGCACTTGGCTGGGGACAAGCAGGAGGCGAACACCTCCTTCCACACATCAGCATTTTCTTGATGGACGGAGGGGAGAGAGAAGGAGGGTGCACTGGCATGGAACCAAGGAGCCTTAAAGATCTTGGTGATAGGTTGGAAAGAGGTAACGATCGGGTAGTGATCAGAGATGTTGAGGTCTGTGCATTGCGAGAGGGAAGGGTGGCCCCACTGATGAGTAAAACTTTGAGAAATGTAGCATCCATCAAGTCTAGCTTTCCTCAGGTCCTCGCCCGCTTGGAGATTTGACCAAGAAAAGCCATTGGAATCTTTGAATTCGACCAAATCCAAGTGCAGTTTGGTTTTGTCCCACATTTCTTTCTCCTGAATATCAATGACCTTGCCCTTGCCCATCCATCTGTCCATAGGGTCCTCCACCATGTTGAAGTCACCACAAATAAGCACGCTGTGGGGGAGCGAGTCAAAGAAGGCCCAAGTGTTCAGTCTCTCTAACTCCCCATTAGGGGCGTACAAGGAATCTAAAGTAAAACAAAAAGGAGCACCAAAAGAAACAACAATCCATCAATGGCATTCATCTTCAATGGATTTCTCAAGCTTTTGAAACCAGAATTGAATAATACCCATTACCGTTCCACCGGACCCCCGTTGGTGCGCCGTTGAAATCCAAACATGGGTCGAGAAGACATGTCTAAGCCGTTTTTGGAGGTCTTCTTCATCAATTTTAATCTCTTGGATACATACAAATTCTCGGTTTAGGCTAATGTCGCGAAGCCATTGACCAATGATGGTCGCTCTCGAGGGGTCGGTTAGCCCTCTAGCATTTAACGAGATGATGATCATTGTCAAAGTGAGCCCTCTTTGTGGGAGGGAGCTTTGTCCTTTCTTTTCTTGGAGGCTCACTTTGACAATGATCATCATCTCGTTAAATGCTAGAGGGCTAACCGACCCCTCGAGAGCGACCATCATTGGTCAATGGCTTCGCGACATTAGCCTAAACCCAGAATTTGTATGTATCCAAGAGATTAAAATTGATGAAGAAGACCTCCAGAAACGGCTTAGACATGTCTTCTCGACCCATGTTTTTTGTGGAGGCTTTTCCTGGGTAGCTCCATAGGTTTTTTTCCTTTGCCGGATGCCTCCTACTGGGAAGAACTGGGCACCGTTTTCGATACCATTTCTGGAATAGTCGATCCGATGATGGAACTTTCACTATCCATGTTATCTTCGTTACGAGTAGCAAAGCCATCTTCTTTGCTTGTAGTGTAACCATCCTGGAAGGTTTCTTTATTGTCAGGGATCTCTAGGGCTTTGTCGATGTTGTCCACCTCAAGTTGGTTCCTACCTGGGTAGTCGAACTCATTGATCTCCTTTTCTAGGTTGCAGTACAACTTGCTGGAGGGGGTAACTGGCATGTTGTTTCGCTCAAAAGTCGCCCTAGGGCTTCTTTTCCTTCTTCTCTGACTTCGATGAACCCATCAGCATCAGCTTCTGGATTAAGGGGGCCCTTGACTTCCTCTTCCGTCGAGTGAATGCATGTCCCTTTGTTGTCTTGAGCATTTCTAGGGGCTTCTTGATTTCACTTGCTTTTTGTCTCAAAGGGCAATCTTTAATCCTGTGACCTTGTTGGCCACAATGAAATCATGCATTGGAAAGGTTTATGAAAATGATGTCTTGCTCCCATACATCCCCTTTGCCCAAGTCCACTTTGATCTTCGAAGGAAGCGGCATGCTGAGGTCAGCCTCGACACAGATTTGAGGGTGTCACCGAGCGTTGAACGAGTGTCTTGGACCTTCATAAATGAGACCACTAATGTGCTCACGTGAGGCCAACGGCTTGCCGATAGGAGAAACAATGTCCCACACGAAGTTGAAGAGGTGACTTGATTTTCTTTTGATCTCTCTACTTGGTGCTTACCTTGTTCTCTCTTTGGCTTCTTTGTTGAGACCTTTTTCATGGTGTAGAGCATAGGCCTTTGTGCATGTAAGAGTTCTTTAGGAACCCACATGTGTAATTGCCCTTGTTGAGCTGCAGTTAATTTTTGTGGTACCCAAATTGGTCGGAGACCTTGTGGTTGAGCTTGTCATACTTGCTTGGTTCTTCTTTTGGTATGATTGTTCTACTTGGATGGAAATTGTTGTGGCACAGCTAGTGGTTCTCGCCTTTTCATACCCAGATCTGCTTCTTGCTTGGAGCTTCTTTCTTCTTGAATTCCGTTTGTCTATTTGATATAGCGGTTCTCTTGGGCTGTTTACTTGTTTCTTTGGTTGAGTTGTTGTGACTACCTTAGTCTTTGCGCAAGAGGAGTCTACTTCTCTTTGAGCTTGTTCTTCCATGATTGAGTTGTTGTGGAACATAGAGCGTTTGACACATACAGCATCTTTTTTGCTAAGATTAGTCCTAGAAGAACTAAGAAAATCTGTGACACTTGGATTTGTGAGCATGCAATTCTCTAATTCTATTGTGATGCATTGTTCCTGTACCCAAAGTTGAAGAAGTTGACTTCTTAGGTTCAAGTTCATTGCATGGTCATAAATCCAATCGTGACCCAAGACAAGTGGCTATGTAAGGTCCTCATCATGACACACTAGCATTTTCACTTTCATTGGAACATCTTGAAGGTAGATGGGAAGTTCCACCTCGCCCAAACAAGGGGTTTCCACACCTCCCAAACCTATGATATAGGCTTCTATGGGCTTGATGTTCAATTGTAGGTCTTGGTAGTATGAAAGTCTAACTACACTAGTTGCTGCACGTGAGTCAACCAAGGCTCTCAGAGCCATAACACTCTTTCCTTGTCCTACCTCTACAGTCACAAAGGGGCATCGGTTGATTATTTGAGAAGTAAGTATGATTGTGACATGTGAGAAGTAAGTATGTCCAGGTGATATTTTGGTGCTTTCGGGTTGACATCTAGGCCTAGTCGCCTTAACGTTTTTCTTCTAATGTGCTCTCTAGCCTCCGCCTATGCTTCTTCTCTAGCCCTTAACTCTTCTTCTTTCTGCTTCTTAGCAGTGTTGAGTCTCATTAGCATATCCTCTATGAGAGGTTCTTGATATAACTGGACTCGACAACCACGTATATAGTTTGGCAAGATATCACCTTCTAAAGTGGCCAATTGAATTGCACCGCTAGTGGAAATTCTATTAATGATCATGGGCGCATATCCTTAATTTCCCAATTTTCAGGCATGTTGCTTTAGCATAAAAACCAACACTAGATCTCCTTCTTTCAATCCTTTATCCTTGATGTGTGCATCAAAGTATTCCTTTTGTCTTTTCTTTGCAGCATAGATGTCTGCTGTCGCTCATAGCCTCATCTTACCTAAGCATTCTAGATCAAAGATCCTAGAGGACAATTCATGTCCATTCCACTCATGCTCTTGTGCTACTTTTAATGCTAGGATTAGGAAGTCCAATGGTAGCGCAACATTCTGTCCGAAGACCATTTGAAATGGGGTAGCATTGAGCACTGTTTTGTAAGAAACTCGGTAAGCCCAAACATCACGATGAAGCTGTTTGTCCCAATCAAAGTGTTTATTATTTATGATTTTTGTCAATATGTTACATAGGGTCTTATTCTTGCTCTTGGCTTGTCCATTAGCTTGTGGATGATAGGGGGCAGACTTCTTATGTATCACCAAGAACTCTTGGAGGAGGTTTCTAATGACTTCGTTCAAGAAGTGTGTAGCTCTATCACTTACTAACTCTATTGGTAACCCATATCTGGTGAACACGTTCTCAAATCAGAACTTTGCCATTGTTTGAGCATCATTCTTCATTCTGTCTTTGACTTCTGCCCACTTCGTATTTGGCATGGGAGTTTCTTGAAGGGGGGTTAATGGGACCTACAAAGTCTATATCCCATTTTGAAAATGCACGTCCTCCCATCATTGGTCTCAAAGGCATCTCAACTTTTCTAATTGGATATTGTGCATGTTGGCATGTTTCACATTTCTTCACATAGGTATGTGCATCCATATGAAGAGTGGGCCACCAAAGTATTGAAAATAGGATAGTTTCAATTACTCGATCAAGACTGAAGTGTCCACCTACAACACCGCTATGTGCAGTTTCTAAGACTTTCAAGTAATCTGATTCATGAACGCACAGTCTTAAGTAACCATCCTTGCCCCTTTGATAGAGGTTGTCTCCTACTAAGGCATAGTCTTGAGCCTCTTGTTCCAAGCTTTCTTTCCTTGCTAGACTAGCCTCATTGGGTAATGTTCTCGATCTCATGAATTCTACCAATGGAGCACTACAGTCTGGATTTAATGATATGTGATAAAGGGTGGCATGCTCCACAAGGGGTCTCTCTTTGCACATTGGAAAAATCTTAATCCTCTCATGAATTTCTTTATCCATACTACGCCAATACACTCCTAAACATTTTAGATTTTGCATTGTCCGTTGTTTAGAGTAGTGATTTCCTAGTAGTCCCTCATGGGCTTGTTGCAACCAATTACTATGTTCATCGTCCTCGAGACAACAAGCTAGTACACCCTTTGTATCTTTTTTTTACATACTTCCTGCCAATATTTGATATTTTTGTGATCTTATAATTTCTTCTTTGTTTGTTTTTATATTCTTATTTGCAGGTCCAAAGGTTAAGACAAGTACCAACTTATTTGCCCATTTAGGAACACTTCTAAATTGAACAGATAAGCATCAGGTAGTTCATCAGATACTCCTTGCGGTGGCTCTCCTGAAGTGATGAGAGAAAGATGGTCCGCCCTAAGGTGGGTCCTACCTTTCCTAACAACCACTTCAAAGTCATATTCCATTAGTGAGAGAAACCATCTTACTAAGCATCCTGTATTGCAAGGTTTATTGACCAAATATAATGAAGCTTGATGATCAGTAAAAAAACTTGAACTTGTTGGCCGATAGATAGTGTCTAAACGTCTTCACAACATATATCATGCCCAAGCATTTGCTTTCGATTGTCATATAGTTTCGCTCGGCTGCATTTAGGTGTCTGTTAGCATATGCTATAGGCAGATCTAGATTACCTTGACCTATTGGTTGTGCGAGCACACATCCTATTACATGATTTGATGCATCTACATGGACATGGAATGGCTTATTCCAATCAGGAGTGGTCAGTATTGGTGTAGTGCACAAACCTCTCTTTAACTCATTGAAGGAATTTTCACATTCGTCGTTCCACTCAAAATTTGCTCTTTAACATTCCTTGACCTTGGAAGCTCAGCTATGGTTCTTACTTTATCCCCATCTATGGATATTCCATTCTTAGAAACAATGTGACCTAAGATTTTACCTTTTCATATCATGAACACACACTTCTCTGGGTTCAGAGACACTCGATATTCTCTACACTTGTTGAAGATCTGTCTGAGCTCAGGGAGGTTGAGTCTTCTTTCTTGGGAATGAGCACATGAATCATCCACATATACTTCTAAGCTCTTTTGCAAGAACTCTTTGAAGACATGACACATCAGCCTTTGGAATGTTGCAGGTGCATTAGTGAGCCCAAATGGCATCACATGGAACACCAAATTTGCCACTCTATGGTGAAAGTTGTTTTGTGTTGATTTTTTGGAGCAATGGCTACTTGGTTGTAACCTAAAAATCCATCAAGGAAACTGTAAACTTCCTTGCGTGCAACACACTCTAATAAATGTTCAGTGATTGGAAGCAGATAACTATCTCTAATCGTAGTGGCATTAACTTTTTTTTAAGGTTAATACGTGCTCATAACTTCCCGTTCTTCTTGGGCATCACTACAATGGGGGAAACCCATTCAGTATGCTCAATCTCATAGATAAATCCAGCTTCAATCACTCTGTTGATTTCTTCTTTTTTGTAGCTACATAAGTATCATTATATGTGTAGGGCTTTTGTTTGGTGGGTTTGGCATCAGTAGTCATGGGGATAGTATGAGAGAGAATTTTTGGATCTACTCCCTTCAAGTCTCTATAGTGCCATGCAAACATGTCCCTATATTCCCTTAATATAGCTACAAGCTCTGCTTCTTCTTTTGCACATAGGTCATCTCCTATGTATGTACATCTCTCTTTGTTGTCTTCAATGGTCACTACAATCCTTTTGGTCTTTTCTTTTTTGTCATATGCTTCTCCTCTAATGGTCTCTCTCTTAGGAATTTCGTACCAAAATTTTTTGGTCTTCAACTTCATATTTCATGAAATTTTTTGGTACCTCCAAGAATGATTCTTCCTCTTCTTGTTTCAATGCTTTTCTTTTCTTTTTCTTTTTTCTACCTTCACTTCTATCCTTTGAGCTTACCGTTTTAATGCTTGTGAGAGGTTCTTCTTCTTGTTGGTTAAATACTCCTATATCTTCTAGATAGTTCTTTTCTAAATTAAAGCAACTATCCATTACAATGGACTCTAAATCATCATCATTTTCTTCTTCTTCTATGGCATCACTGGGGTCACATTCTTCCAACAAGGGCTGACACATGAACATTGAAATATCATAAGCCTCCTCATCATAATGAGGTGTCCATTGTTCTTCATTGAGTGCAATGTCCATGGTAGCTAAGATTTCTACCCAGCCATGAGGCTCAAATTCCTCATCTAGAAATATCATTGGTGTATGGGTTGGGTCTTTAACTAGTCTATCTTCTTGAGAAGTTCCTTCTTCTCGCGCTATTAAGCATCTTTCCTCTTCCTCTGCGAGCTTGCACATCCACAAATGAATATCTTCATGCATCCAAGATGGATCAGGTGAACTTCCAGAATGCACAGAGATAGAATCTTCTTTTTCTTTGTGAATAGGATTCCACTTTAGGGGCGGTACATCTCTGAAGGTATAATCCTTTAGATTGACCTTGGTGGTGACCCGTAAGTCCTGTAAGTACAAGGAGGTGGTTCCCCAATCCTGTACTATTTGTAATTATCATAGGAAGGGTCTTCCTAGGATCATCTCATAGAAATTATTTTCCTCAAAGTCCTAGATAGCAAATGTGTGTTCAAACTCTACACCACAAGTGGTTAGAGTTATCCTTTCGAGAAATCCTAGAGGTCTTTCAACATGGTCGTCCGCCATTTGAAGCTTCATTGAGTTGGTCTTAATGTGGGTTTGTCTCATTGCTTCCACAAGGAGATGGTCGCACTAGCAACACTAGCACCTAAATCTACAATCGCTTTGGTTGTGTAACCTTGGTAGGTGATTGGAAGATAAGTATTACCTTCCTCACCTTCACTCATGTCTCCTATTTTTTCTAGAGGTATCTTTGGTACTTTCTTCTTAGAGCCTGCTTTTGGCATATTGGAATCATGTTCTCGAACCTGATCCTTCACATGATTCCATAGCTTGGGTCTTACTTTTAGCAGCTCTTCCATAGTAAGATGACATTGAACCTTAGTGTTCTTCACGAGATCAGTGTTTCTTTGAACCACTGAGTCTTCATGTCTTACCAATATTGTGGGAGCTCTGATATGAAGAGATTCATATTCCCATGGGCATGTGAATTGTGGCAACTCTTGTAAAGAGTTAGATTCAAAATCTAATCTTTCATCTTCTTGTTGCTCTAGTTGATCTCCATAGATAGATGGAATGTCTTGGGGAAATTGATCGTGAAGTTCATCAATTTCAAGAATAGGAGGGGGATTATCCTTCTCCTTGGCCCATTTCTCCTCTTGTATTTCTCGTAAGAACTCTTCAGAGTACAACTGAATTGAAAGAGGTGTTCCATCATCCACGAAATCATGAACATAAGCTTTCATTGGTGCTAAGCCTTCTGTTTCAACCATTGGTTGAGCCTGTGGAGGTAAAGAAACCTATGGCTTGTTTACCAACTGCTCTAATCTCTCTAGTAAGCCCTAGAAATGCAAGTCTAGTTTGACAGAGTTTGTCTAATTGAATGATTGAGTGGTCTCGAGCATAGCCTAAGCTAGCTCTACCATTTTCATCCACATTTTCATCCTTTCAATCTCTAAATCTGCTCTAGGATAACTCTTGTCTTAGGTTTGCAGCTGATGGCCCTTCTTGAAGTCGATCCTGGTAGACCTTGAACATCATGGCCAAGCCTTCAGGTGTTGGATTTGCAATAACAGAACATGGTTGTGGTTTATTTACACTAACTGGTGGGGTGGGATGAGGTGGTGTAGATGGAGCTTCGACATGCAAGGGGCTTCGAGATGCAATGTCTTCTATTTTTGTTTTTGTGCCTTTCAAGCTTTCTTTTAGTTCAGATAACCTTTTATTCCACTTGCGATTAGCTTTCTCTTTGGTATCCTTTCAAGATCTTGTTTTCCTCTTACTTGGATCTCGTGATTCACTTGACTCTGATTGACCAGCTTCATTAGATTGGGTCGTAGTATTAATGATAGGTGGAGTTAATACGTTTTCTAGAATAAAAGATGTAGATATGTTGTGTTCATCAGTAGATTCATTTGAAGATACATGGTTTGTTGACATAAAAAAAAAGTAGTGTAAGTTTCAATTGATAAATGAACTCTATTTATAATAATGGTAAGACCTTAGAACCAAAATACTCCTATACAAATGCTTTGAGAAAAAAATCCTAATACAAATACTTTGAAGATAATCCTTTACAAATACTTTGATAAAAAACCTAATACAAGACTTTAAGTTTCAAATGTGATTAAGGAAAAATAGGAGAAAGAACATAAACGCAGCTCCAACTCCTAGTCAAAAGCTCTTAGGTTGTATCAATTCATCACTTCTCGTCAATCTTCCTCAAATGGTCTGCATAATAACATTAGAAAAAAAGCATAAGTATGTTTCATAAAACATAAAACACACTTACATATAACATGTTTATTCATTCTAATACATTCAATATGCATACGCACTTCATTCATGATTACCATGCATTTATGTACCTCAATTATACTCACTTTCATATACATATGTCTTGTACATATGCACCTAACTCATATGCATGCACACATGCACATGCATTACTTATTTAGATGCATTCATATTCATACATTCATACTTATATACACTCATACATATGCATTCAACTTTTATGTATTCTCATTCTGAGACACACACATGTATTATGTTCATTTATTAATCTTACTTACACATGTACTTTATACATGCTTATGTATTTAATTAGTCATTCTTATGCATACATATACCTAATATAATGCATACATATACAAACATATATGCATTTATCACTTTTATGCTTACATGCACACTTAGATGCACTCATGCACATGCATATGAAATCAGTTATTCTCATATACATGCGTGCATCATAAGCTAAGACAACATTCATACATAAAATTTTACTAACTCACATACTTTTATGCTAACTCACATTCATAAACCTAACACACATGTATAAACTTAATACACACTCATATATGTTTGTTAAGAGATATAATATATACATGCTAACATGTCATATGCTCACTCACTTATATGCATATGCAACATACATATATGTACATCACTTCATACTCATACCTATTTTAAATCTTATATGCATGCTCATACACAATCATGTACTTCTAATGCACTTACATTCATATTGACCATGCATTTATGCACTTCAGGTATACTCACTTTCATATGCATCCATGCATTTCTCTTTCACATGCATATTTAGATTCTCATTTACTTATGTATACATTACTCATGCACATGTATTAGCACAAATTGACATACACTAAAACTTATTGTCATGCATGCATTCATTAGCTCATGCATGCACACACACTAACACATGCATTCTAAACTCATTGTTATGCATACATACATTAAATTCTATATAAATACCCATTCATTTTCATATATATATATATATATATATATATATATATGTATATATGTATATATATATATATATATATATATATATATATATATATATATATATATATATATATATATATATATATATATTCATGTTATGCTCATGCATTAACTTACATACACACATTCATACAGGCATTCATGCACACATGCATATATATTCATTCATGCATATACATCCATTCATATACATACATACATTACTAACATACATTATCAACATTTAAAGCATACACACATGCCTTCCTATTTCTCTCTCTCTCTCTCGATCCCTCTCTCTCTGTCTCTCTATCCCTCTATCTATCTCTCTCGGTCTCTCTCTCTCGATCCCTCTTTCTACCCCCTCTCTTTCTCTCTCTTTGGACGATGGCTAATAGTGATTAATCTTTGGAGCGATATCTGCACACAGCTAAACTTTAAAGGTTTCTGATGTAACCAAATTGACATTGCCCAATTCTTCTATATCATGGTGAGCCTTGTACTTTTGCGTGGCTTCTACCAGAAGCTACTATTATTGTCTATTGAGTCATTGAAGGTAATATACCAATACATAAGTTTAAGCAACGTCAAAGAGCACTGATGAGGTCTAAACTTGGACCAAAAAAAGCAGGCTAGCCATTCATATCCTGCCCTTCCAATCTTTGCTAAATCTTATTGTGGAAAATCTTGTTGAAGATTTCCATTTACCTGTTGACATAAATCTGATTCTAGAATTGCATGACATGGATGCAAAAACAACTACATCAAGCTAGACTCTTGAAGGCTAGAGCCTCTTTAGGGATACCGTCTACTACCATTTTATTGGACATATTGAACGCTACCATGCTCTCTCTCATCCTCTCTCTCTCTCTCCATCTCTCTTTCTCTCCCCCCCTCTCTCTCTCCCTCTCTCTCTCTCCCCCGTTTTGCTCCCATTTCATTTTTGCCGCCATCCATAACAATTGATGGGTGCTTCATTTCCTCTCTCTCTATCTCTCTCTCTCTCTCTCTCTCTCTCTCTCTCTTTCTCTCTGACACACAACATGTCCGACACCCTCTGGATCTCTCTCTTGGTGTGCAAACGGTGGCATTGACCTGAGGCTCTACCTCTCACTCTCTCTCTCTCTCTCTCTCTCTCTCTCTCTCTCCCTCTCTCTCTCTCTCTCTCTCTCTCTCTCTCTCTCTCTCTCCCCCCCTGTAGCGGTGCCCAATTCTCTCTTATGAAGCACTCCTTGGTACTGTGCATCTAGTGTAACCATGATCACTACCAAGAGAAAGATTCTCTCTCTGTGGATGGCTTTTGTAGCATCGAACTTCGAGTTTCTCTCTCTCTCCTTCCTTGCGCGAACAGCACCGCTGACCACTTTTCTATGATGCATAGCGCAAAAACAGGCATCGATAGCTCCCTACATCTCTCTCTCCCTCTAGTTTTGACTTAGCAGATCAGCCGATAATCTCCATCTCTCTAATTTATATGTGTGCAATACTAGATAATCTCCATCTCTTTCTATAGCAGTGCAACCACTAGAGCTTTCTTTATAGAAGCCACTACAAATTGAAACAACTCTCTCTCTCTCTCTCTCTCTCTCTCTCTCTCTTTCTCTCTTGCACGCCAATCTCAGTGTGTGTAGCTGGGGAAGGATGGGATCCGGATGGTTCAGCAACTTTGCTAACAACAACTTGTGATGCATCAGAGGCAGCAACTGATACAGCCGGTGCCTTTGGCTTTGATTGTGGTACAACACCAGGAGACTTTTGAGTGGGAGAAGCCCTTGCCCTCTGTTTTGCCATGGCTTCCTTCATCGCCTCTTTCCTTATATTTTTTGCAACAAGCAGCATATTGATTTGGTATATGTGCCTACACAAGATAATGTGGCAGACATATTCACCAAAGCTCTTCCACGGGAAAAGTTTGAAGCTTTTCGCAAAGCTTTAGGCTTATTACCTTGTGGGGGCTGATCTGTCACTCCCTGTATATGTTCACATCATTCGCTCCAGGGGGGTTTTTTACACTTATGTGTTCCTCGACTAGCTTTGATGTGAACCTTTTCCCTATACATGGGCACTTTTTACTCTAGTGCTGGCTAGCGGTTTTTTCCCCATGTTACCACATACTTGATACTCTCATATGTGGTGGTACTTTGTACTTAGGGATATTATTCAGCTCTTACTTCAATTCAGAAAACCCATGTTACCACATACTTGATACTCTCATATGTGGTGGTACTTTGTACTTAGGGATATTATTCAGCTCTTACTTCCGTTCAGCTCATCGATCAATAGAGAGAGCTATTCCAGCCATCGTCTTCTCCGTGTGTCTTGCTGCGTTTGTGCTCCTTGTGTGTGCTTCTTGTGTGTCTCTTGCACTTCTACACACACCCAACATATGTTAGGTTTGGATAATTTTTGGTTCTCTTCATATGGATTTGTTGGATCTGGTTTAGTCTAGGTCTATTTTATGAATTCCTTCATTCCACCTCTTCCCATATTTAATTGTAAAGGTAATAAATTCTAATAATTACAATTTTTTTGCTCATTTTCAATCACTAATTTCCATCTTCGTGCATCTTCATATGAGCTACAAGCCCAAAATGTGTGTCCATATTAATCACACCAAAAACACTCCAAAGGTCGTTTTTGAATCCTATTTGGCATTCCTGATGGAAGTCTAGGAGTGGATCTTCTGAAATCATCTGAATGGATTTCAGAAGCAGGGTATGCAGATAGACCTTGGTATTTTCTCTCATTTTCATGCTTACCTTTAGCTAATTATAATTCTTGTATTTGTTTGGACAACAAATCATATTTTCTGTTCACTTCTACAATTTCAACATTCATTTCTTCTTTGCATGTTCTTAGGCCAACTCCTAATAATTGGAGAGTTTCTAACATAGCACTTATGGTATCATGTAAAGTCAAAATAATTCTAAATTTATGTTGTATCACTTCATTAGCCTTACTCTCCATTTTGACAAATGTTTCTTTCCATGTTTTTAATTTTTCATCAATCAATTCAACAGTCTTTGGAATTTGCTCTTGCAATTCATTTGTGTAAGATTCATTACTTTCACTTTGATTTATATTTTTCATATTTGTATGTTGCTCAAGTCCCATTACTCATGTTTTGAATCTGGTTAAACTAGTACTACAAAGAGTTGATGCAAATATGCAAAGAACCAAAATCTTTTAATATTTTTATGCGAGTGATAATAATCCTTTGGTGTTTTTCTTTTTATGCTAATAATCAAACAGTGCGATTGATTTAATCTTAAGATATGTTTTAACTAAATTGAAAGAACTTGAGAAACTCTTTACCTTAAGTTGTTCGATGCAGAAGGCTCTAATGTGCAATGTGATAATTCTTTACAAACTTTCTTAATAAATCTTTCCTAAATACAAACTAAAAGTGGTCGTGTAATGATAGTCTTCTCATGTGTCGATGTGGGGGGGAGGGGGGTGGGGATGAACTGTTGAGAATTCTACAGCTTGAATTGCCCCTCTTGATGGAGAGTGTTAATCTCCAAAAGAACAACCTACTCTTGAACTTAGAGCACCTCTATATCAAGAGTAAGTCAAAAACTTTCACCAATTTAAAAGATCAATGACCAAATATCAAATTCTTGAACAAACTGTGAAAAAGAAATTACTCAGAAAGTCTGTTGTATATATCTTTCTCATTGACTGAGTAAATGTGTAAAGTTTTTTATGAAACTTTGCACAAGGTGTCACCTAAAGATTGCGCACCTCCTCCAAGTCAAATCACTCCAAAAGATTCAGTAGATCTTGAGAAATATACTTAGCAAGTTACCTATGTCTAAATCTGCAATTCTGTGAAGTCGATTTGGACACCCCTAACTTCTTAGCTTTGGTTCTCTCAATGTCGAACCTGTTTGATCAAATCCTTTTAGCTGTAGATAGCTTATCTCTCAACTTAGATTTTGAGCTAACATATGTGTAAAACTTTACACTGTCCACTGAGCACTGATCATTTTCCTGAACTCGAAATCTGCACCTATTTCAGAAGACTGTGAACATTCTTTACATATGAATGTTCCTACACACAATTCTCTTAGCCTGATTACAATTGGAAGCTGAAATTTTGTACAGAGGTTGATCAACTTTAGACTTAGACTTGTACAAAAGCATTACACAGAAGATCTACCATAGAAGGAGAAGACACGAAAACTTCGGGCGCAACTTTTCTTCTATTCCTCAGAAAATTACAATTGAGTTATGAGAGAGACTTCTTCTCATTCCTATGAACTCTAATGAGTCTTACAACTTCCAAATGCACTTATCTCATACTCTCTTACTGTCTCCTCTATTGCCCCGACATTTTTCCAAAGTATTTATAGGCAAATATGTACAAGCTTATAACTAAACAAAAGTATAAGTGATCTATGTCTTCACTAGTGTACATATGTGTACATATCATTCATCCTGTGAATGTAACCACCTTCTTTGCTTCAAGACTTGATCTTATCTCCATCCTTTGTCTTCCAAACTTCAATTGGTGATTGGTCTGCACCAACAGCTCCCCCTCAATCATCAATTAAGGTTTCTCTTATCTTCTTTATGCCTGCCATAATTTGAACTTCTGTAACTTTGGTCCATCTAAGCTCTTTGTAAGCATATCAGCTATCTGATCTTTTGTTGGAGTATGTATAACTTCAATCTCCTTATCCATCACCTTTTCTCTTAGAAAGTGATACTGTATCTCAATGTGTTTAGTCCTGGCATGAAAAACAGGATTAGCAGCTAGATATAATGATAGGTATGCTCTGTATAGTGTCAAATGATAGGTATCTCCATAAATGATAGGTATGCTCTGTATAGTGTCAAAACTCTTCATGAGAGTCTTAAGCCATATCACTTCCTTTGCAGCTTCAACCATGCCTTTCTACTCTGCTTCTGTAGATGACAAAGCAACTGTATGTTGCTTCTTTGAGCACCAAGAGATTAACTTATCTCCCACATGACACATGTACCCATAAGTTGACCTTCTATCATCTGGATTACCTGCCCAATCTGCATCACTATATATTTTGATATTTTATCTGATGTAAAACCATAATACAAACCCTCTTTGAGTGTACCCTTAATGTACCTCAACACTCTTTGACCTGCAATCCAATGTTCTTTCCTAGGACAATGCATAAATTGAGACAACACCCCAACTTCATATGATAAATCAGGCCTAGTTAATGTAGCATAGATAAGACTACCAACCAAACTCTGATATTGTTTCATGTCCTTGAATTCTTCACCTCCAAATCTGCTCAATCTGTGATTCACCTCCATTGGAGTAGGTGCTACTCTGCAATCATTCATCTTAAACTTGGTTAACAAATTCTTCAAATACCTTTCTTGAGTCACATACACTCCATGTTGAGTGTATGAAATCTCCATGCCTCAAGAAATATGACAAATCTCCCAAATCACTGATTTTGAACTCTTTCTCCATTTGCTTCTTTAGGCTTTGTATGCCTTTCTCATCTGTACCTGTAAGAATTATATCATCAACATATATGCATATGTAAATGAACCCATCATCACTTGCTTTGACAAGCAAGCTACTATCTGCTTTGGATACTTGAAATCCAAGTTCCTTTAAGAACTTTACAAGCCTATAGTTCCATGCCCTTGGGGCCTGCTTCAAGCCATATAAAGCTCTCTTGAGCTTACACACATAATCTGAATATCTTCCATCTCTGAATCCTTGAGGGTGCTCCATGAAAACATCATCTAAAATATAACCATTCAAAAAAGCATTCTTCACATCTAATTGACACAATTTCCAACCTTTACATGCAGCAATTGCTATGAGTGTTCTGATGGTTGTCATCTTGGCCACTGGACTATAAGTCTCATCATAGTCAATACCATATGTCTGAGCAAACCCTTTCGCAATAAGTCTAGCTTTGTACCTAGACACACTTCCATCTGCAAATCTTTTTGTCTTGTAGACCCACTTACATCCAATGATCTTCTGGCTATTTGGTTTTGGAACCAAATCCCATGTTTGATTTTCCATCAATGCATCATATTCTTCCCGCATAGCTTTTTCCCAAATTTCTTTACCTTTTGCCTCTTCATATGTAGAAGGGTCTTCATCTGCTTTAATCATGTATGCATAATCCTTAGTAGTCAAAAATGAAGTATCATAGCTATACCTTGTAGGTTGCCATTTGTGCCTTGTAGACCTCCTAAGTTCTCCACTTCTTGAGGTTTCTGGTTCTTCACATTCAGGATCAAATCTTGGTGTTTCTTCAACTTCAACCTGCACTTCATGATTCTCTTGTTCATCAAATATCTGAACCTTTGATTTACCTTTCCTTTGACTCACAATTTCTTCATCATCTGTATTAATATTGATAGTACCTGCATACCAAGTACTTTGCTGATCAAATGTAACATCTTTTGATACAAGAAAATGTTTTGTGGATGGATTCCACAACCTGTATCCCATCTGCTTATCATCATAACCAATAAACAAATATTTTTCAGCTTTAGGTTCCAATTTGTGCCTTAATTGTGATGGCACATATGCATAGGCCAAACATCCAAATACTTTGCAATGGTCTAATGTGGGTCTCTTACCCCACCATGCCTCATATGGTGTCATACCCTGCAAGGCTTTACATGGTAGCCTATTGACCAAATAAGTAGCTGTATTTACAGCCTCAACCCACAAATAATTTGGACAATTTTTCTCCTTCATCATGGACCTTGCAAACTCAACAAGAGTTCTATTCCTCCTCTCTGCTACACCATTTTGTTGAGGAGAATACCTGCAAGTAACTTCCCTTTTTATACCTGCATTCCACAAGTAATCACTGAATTCATTAGAGAAATACTCTCCCCCTCCATCTGACCTTAGTCTCTTCAATTTATGTCCTGTAATTCTCTCTGCATTCCACAAGTAATCACTGAATTCATTAGAGAAATACTCTCCCCCTCCATCTGACCTTAGTCTCTTCAATTTATGTCCTGTAATTATCTCTTCAATTTATGTTTGAATGTATTGAATACCTCTGACTTATCTTTGATCACATAGATAGTGATCCATCTGGTAGCATCATCAACATAAATCACATAATACCTTGAGCCATTGATACTGAAATCCTTTGATGGTCCCCACACATCTGTGTGTACCAACTCAAGTTTCTCTGAATACATAAACACATGCTTAGAATAGGATTGCTTATGAGCCTTACCTAATTGACATGCCTCACATCTGTATGTCATATGTTGACCTGCAACATTAGGCAATCCAAGCACTGAACCATTATTAATCATGTCTTTAATACCTCTTTCATTGAAATGTCCAAGCCTTTTGTGCCAAAGACCTAACTCAGAGATCTTATGTCCTCCATAAGTGAACAAGGCATGACCAACATTACCTTCAATCTTCAATGTGAACAATCTTCCTTCTTTCTTCCCTGAAACAATTTGTTTATACCCATTGCTAGGGTCTTCCACATACACTCCTTCATTAGTGAACCTCACTTCATAACCTTTTTCCACAATTTGTCCTACACTTATCAAATTCTTAGGAATTGTAGGAACATATAAGACCTTACTCAATAAGGTGCTACCATCCTTGGCCTTCACTGATCCAATTGACTTCACATTGTGCTTTGTATTATCACCTGTTTGGACAACATGATTAGATACCTTATTCTCCAAATCAGTCATCAAGGCTATGTTACCACTCAGGTGATTACTACACCCTGAGTCAATGTAGAAGACTCTTTGATCTTCACTTTGCCTTTCACAAGTTGCATTCGTTATCAATGTTGAATCTTCCTTTTGATCTGAAGCATAATTGTAGTAGGTATTGTTATATTGTTGACTTTGGAATCCTCTACCTGCATTTCTTCCAAAGTAACCCTTACTACCTCTACCTCTGAAATTACCTCTTTGATTTCTGCCACCTCTTCCTCTTGAATTATAGTTCTGATTATATCCACCATTACTCTGATTATTATGCCAACAATCATTAGCTAAATGATTTGTCTTACCACAAATCCAGCAAGCTTTGACTCCATCTTTGTTACTCCTGCCTCTTCCTCTACCTTTGCCACCTCCTCTTGCTCTTAGGAAGTTGGCTTGACTAGTTGTGCCTTCTTCTTCATTTGCTTGTTGCTTTCCTTTGTTAGCTTTCTTCTTGTCTTTAGAGTACATTGCATGACCTGCACTCTTGTCAACATCTCCTTTGATATCATTTTCAAAAGTTAGCATATGTCCTAACAATTGATTCAAATCAGGAGTGAAAGGATCCAATGTTCTGTAGACAAAATAAAAGGCTTCCACTTCTCATCACCTCTTAGTCCTGTGAGAATTTGCCTTACCAATTTATCTTCTTCAATGTCTTCATCCACTGCTCCTAATGCATCTGCAATGTCCTTCATCTTTGTCACATAAGGATGAAGCCTTCTTCTTGAAAGTAGTAAACTCTGCCCATAGGGATGCCTTCCTTGACTTTGTAGTGTTTTGGAAATGCTCCTCCAAAGCATTCCAAATATCACTTGCACTTTCAAGACCTCTAATATGAGGTAGCAAGTAGTCATTGAAAGCCATGTAGATTATGCTCCTAGCTTGAGCATCTCTTTTCATCCAATTCTTCAAATCTGATAATTCTTCCCTAGTTGGAACACTAGGATCTCTAAATTTTGGCTTTTCTTCTTCACCTATAATGTAAGCTATTAAATCTTTGCTCATTAGATGAGCTTCCATCCTCATTGACCATGCAGAATAGTTTTCTCTATCCAATTTCTCTATCTGAAGAGAATCTCCCATCCTTCCTTCACCCGTATATTGAATTCTTCAACTTTTATGAAGTATAAAGTTACCTTTACTTCAAATGACACTCCTTTTGTCTTTCTAGGTGTCGTATGATCTCCTTCTCAAGCTTTTCTTCCAAGCTTTCATCTTTTGAATCTTCAGGTGTCAAATTCTTTGTAGCTGCAGCAGTCAGAATCCTCCTTTCTTTAATTCTGATGCTTCCTGCTCTGATACCACTCATGGAGAGTGTTAATCTCCAAAAGAACAACCTACTCTTGAACTTAGAGAACCTCTATATAAAGAGTAAGTAAAAAACTTTCACCAATTTAAAAGATCAATGACCAAATATCAAATTCTTGAACAAACTATGAAAAAGAAATTACTCAGAAAGTCTGCTGCATATATCTTTCTCATTGACTGATTAAATGTGTAAAGTTTTTATGAAACTTTGCACAAGGTGTCGCCTAAAGATTGCGCACCTCCTCCAAGTCAAATCACTCCAAAAGATTCAGTAGATCTTGAGAAATCTACTTAGCAAGTTACCTATGTCTAAATCTGCAATTCTGTGAAGTCGATTTGGACACCCCTAACTTCTTAGCTTTGGTTCTCTCAATGTCGAACCCGTTTGATCAAATCCTTTTAGCTGTTGATAGCTTATCTCTCAACTTAGACTTTGAGCTATCATATGTGTAAAACTTTACACTGTGCACTGAGCACTGATCATTTTCCTGAACTCAAAATCTGTGCCTGTTTCAGAAGACTATGAACATTCTTTACATATGAATGTTCCTACACACAATTCTCTTAGCCTGATTACAATTGGAAGCTGAAATTTTGTACAGAGGTTGATCAACTCTAGACTTAGACTTGAACAAAAGCATTCCACAGAAGATCTACCACAGAAGGAGAAGACACGAAAACTTCGGGCGCAACTTTTCTTCTATTCCTCAGAAAATTACAATTGAGTTATGAGAGAGACTTCTTCTCATTCCTATGAACTCTAATGAGTCTTACAACTTCCAAATGCACTAATCTCATACTCTCTTACTGTCTCCTCTATTGCCCCGACATTTTTCCAAAGTATTTATAGGCAAATATGTACAAGCTTATAACTAAACAAAAGTATAAGTGATCTATGTCTTCACTAATGTACATATGTGTACATATCATTCATCCTGTGAATGTAACCACCTTCTTTGCTTCAAGACTTGATCTTATCTCCATCCTTTGTCTTCCAAACTTCAATTGGTGATTGGTCTGCACCAACACCTCTTCCCGTGGAGGTGCTCAATTCCCTAGAGAACAACCCTCAACAACTAGGGAAAAAGTGTAGGTAGCAATAGGATCTTCACTTGTCCTTACAACTTCTTCCTCCACTCACCTACAAACAAGAAGAATATAAAGATTAACTTTTTTAATTATGATTGAAAACACATCAAAATATCCTAATCACACTAGAGTCACGTTTCATGTCACGTTCACCAAATCTATCAAGGGGTGTGAAAGGAGGCAAGCGCATATTAGAACTCACTTGTGATAGCCTCACTATGTGAATACATGCTGGGTGTTTCGTTGTGTACTTTAGAAGTTAAGATATGCTTTCAGTATGTGAAGAGTGATTATCTATAGTTTAATACACTATTTAAGATCAGCGTATGAATCTATTGTCCATAAGGTAGCCCAGTTCTATACATAGAAAGACCGTATTCATATTAATGTCAGAATAATATTTCATTAGTTAAACGAACTTTGATAAATTCGTCCACTTTGTGTTCAGTTTTCTTAGGCTGTGTATTTCGTTTTACAGGAGGAGGAAACAACTTCTCACTATTCTCAGGTGCAAGTGACACAATTGAACACAAATCTAGAAACCTAGATAAACAATAATAGTATGATGGGGAGATTAAAGATTCATCAGCAATATGGTCTTTAATTAATTCTTCTACTTCTATTTGTTTTTCATTAGATTGGGTGGTAGTATTAACAATAGGTGGAGGTAATAAGTTTTCTAGACTAAAAGATGTAGATATGCTACGTTCATTAGTAGATTCATTTGAAGATACATGGTTTGTTGACATCAAAAATAAAGCGTAATGTAAGTTTCAATTGATAAATGAACTCTGTTTATAATAATGTTAAGACCTCAGAACCAAAATACTCCTATACAAACGCTCTGAGAAAAATCCTAATACAAATAATTTGAAGATAATCCTTTACAAATACTTTGATAAAAACCCTTATACAAGGTTTTAAGTTTCAAATGTGATAAAGGAAAAATAGGAGAAACAACATAGATGCAGCTCCAACTCCTAGTCAAAAGCTCATAGGTTGTATCAATTCCTCACTTCTCATCAATCTTCTGCAAATGGTCTGCATAGCAACATTAGAAAAAAAACATAAGTATGTTTCATAAAACATAAAAGACACTTACATATAACATTTTCATTCATTCTCATACATTCAATATGCATACGGACTTCATTCATGATTACCATGTATTTATGTACCTCAATTATACTCACTTTCATATACATACATGCATGTCTTGTACATATGCACCTAACTCATATGCATGCACACATGCACATGCATCACTTATTTAGATGTATTCATATTCATACATTAATACTTATATACACTCATACATATGCATTCACCTTTTATGTATTGTCATTCTCATACACACATATGTATTATGTTCATTCTTATGCATACATATACCTAATGTAATGCATACATATACAAACATATATGCACTCATCACTTTTATGCTTACATGCACACTTAGATGCACTCATGCACATGCATATGAAATCACTCATTCTCAAATACATGCGTGCATCATAAGCTAAGACAACATTCATACATAAACTTCTACTAGCTCACGTACTTTTATGCTAACTCACATTCATAAACCTAACACACATTTATAAACTAAATACACATTCATATATGTTTGTTAGCAGATATTCATATATACATGCTAACATGTCATATTCGCATTCGCATATATGCATATGCAACATACACATATGTACATCACTTCATAGTCACACCTATTTTGACTCTTATATGCATGCTAATACACTTTTATTTAATTGTAATGCACTTACATTCATATTGACGATGCCTTTATGCACTTCACGTATCCTCACTTTCATATGCATCCACACATTTCTCTTGCACATGTATATTTACATTCTCATTTAATTATCTATACATTACTCATGCACATGTATTAACACAAATTTTTATACACTAAGACGTATTGTCATGCATGCATTCATTAGCTCATGCATGCACACACACAAAGACATGCATTCCAAACTCATTGTTATGCATACATACATTAATTTTTATATACATACCAATTCATTTTCATGTGTGTGTGTATATATATATATATATATATATATATATATATATATATATATATATATATATATATATATATATATATATATATATATATATATATATGCATTAACTTACATACACCCATTCATACATGCATTCATCCACACATGCATCTATATTCATTCATGCATACATCTATTCATATATATACATACATTATCAACATTTAAAGCATACACACATGCCTTTCTATCTCTCTCTCTCTCTCTCTCTCTCTCTCCCTCTCTCTCTCTTGATCCCTCTCTCTCTCTCTCGATCCCTCTATCTCTCTCTCTCTCTCTCTCTCTCTCTCTCTCTCTCTCTCTCTCTCTCTCTCTCTCTCTCTCTCTCTCTCTCTCTCTCTCTCTCTCTCTCTCTCTCTCTCTCTCTCTCTCTCTCGATCCTCCCCTCTCTCTCTGTCTCTCTCGGTCCCTCTCTCTCTCTCTCTTGGTCCCTCTCTCCCTCTCTCTCTTTCTCTCTCTATCGTTCTCTCTCTCTCTATCGTTCTCTCTCTCTCTCTCTCTCTCTCTCTCTCCCTCTCTCTCTCTCTCTCTCTCTCTCTCTCTCTCTCTCTCTCTCTTTCGACGATGGCAAATAGTGATCAATCTTTGAAGGGATATGTGCACACCACTAAACTGCAAAGGTTTCGGATGTAACCAAAGTGACATTGCCCAAGTCTTCTATATCATGATGAGCCTTGTACGTTTGTGTAACTTCTACCAGAAGCTACTATTACTGTCTATTGAGTCATTGAAGTTAATAGACCAAAAGATAAGTTTAAGCAACCTCAAAGAGCGCTAGAGATCCGGAGTTGGACCCATATCCCACCCTTCCAATCTTTGTTAAATCTGATTGTGGCAAAACTTGCCGAAGAGTTCCATTTACCTACTAACATAAATCCGATTCTAGAATTGCATGACATGGATGCAAAGACAATGACATCAAGCTGGACTCTTGAAGGCTAGAGCTTCTTTAGGGATACCATCTACCAACACTTCATTGGACATATTGAATGTTACCATGCTCTCTCTGATCCCCCCTCTCTCTCTCTCTCTCTCTCTCTCTCTCTCTCTCTTTCTCCTCTTCTGCTCCGATTTCATTTCTGCCATCGTCCATAACAGTTGATGGGTGCTTCATTCTCTCTCTCTCTCTCTCTGACATGTACTGCGAAAGACGCCCTCTAGATCTCTCTCTTGGTGCACAAACAGAGGGATCGACCTAAGGCTTTGCCTCTCACTCTATCTTTCTCTCTCTCTCTCTCTCTCCTACAGTGGTGTGGGATTCTATGTTATGCAGCACTGCTTGATACTCCACATCCACTATAGCCATGATCACTACCAAGAGAAAGATTCTCTCTCTCCACATGGTTTTTGTAGCGTCAACCTTTGAGTTTCTCGCGCTCTCTCTCTCTCTCTCTCTCTCTCTCTCTCTCTCTCTCTCTCTCTCTCTCTCTCTCTCTCTCTCTCTCTCTCTCTCTCTCTCTCTCTCTCTCTCTCCCCCGGCGCGATAGCATCACCGCCTACCTCTTCTCCATGATGTGTAGTGCGAAAATAGGCCTTGATAGCTCCCTACATCTCTATCCTTCTCTCTCTCTCATTTTGCCTTAGTACATTAGTCGATAATCTCCATTTCTCTACTTTATATGTGTGCAGTACTAGATAATCTGCATCTCTTTCTATAGTAGCGCAAGAGCTATAGCTTTCTTTATAGAAGATGCTTCAAATTGAAACACCTCTCTCTCTCTCTCTTGCACCTCGGTCTCATTATTTGCAGCTGGAGGAAGGACGGGGTCCAACTTCTTCAGCAACTTTGTTAACAACAACTTATGATACATCACAGGCAACTATAGATATAGGCGGTGCCTCTAGCTTCTATTATGGTGCAACATTAGGAGACTTTTGAGTGGGATCAGCCCTTGCCCTTTGTTTTGCCATTGCTTCCTTCATTGCCTCTTTCCTTCTATTTGTTGCAAGAAGCTTTGCTTCGTAAGCACTCAACGAATTGTCTTCTTGTGGTCGTTTCTCTATAGTTGTAGCTTGCCTGTTCCTTGCAGCTTATGCATTTTTAGTGAAATATGGCTCCATATGCATTGCGAAAATGGTGACAACTACATCAGACCTTCAAAGCCAATTTTAACTACCATGGCAATATCTTTGTGCTCTACGGTAGTATCCGGGGAGAGGGAGAAAGGTGTCTCTCTCTCATCCTCTCTCTCTCTCTCTCTTTCTCTCTCTTAGAAAAATTGTAACACACAATGTAAATATATATACACACAGTAAATCACATAAGTAACTAACTTCACTCATACTGACTCTACCACACTCACATTCATATGCCTAATTCACACTAAGATTGACTTTCGCTTTAACACACACAAACACATGCAAGTACATTCACATGACTCAGACTCACGTGAACACTTATCGTTAGACACTCACACTTATGCACTTTATAATATTTCATTTAATACACAATATTTTAGGTAATATAATATATATATATATATATATATATATAGTATTAGTTAATATATAATATTTTATTTAATACATAATCAAAATTCAACATTAGATAGTTCTTTTATGTGTAGGTTTAATATTTAATGATGTAATAATTAACACACATATACATATAGTTATATAAGTTCTTAAGATAAAGTATCTTTTTAGGGCTTTATTCTAAGGCGACTATTCACATATGCTTAGGATGAATTTGATGGTAACATTTATATAGGTATACTCATAATAATATGTACACACATAGGGTTGATCCCACAGATACACTAGGGGTTCCTACAATTATATGTAAGCAAGCACTTAGGGTGGAACTTACACAAAACATTGGGGACTCCTTGTACTCACAAGTAGGCAAACACATAGGATTGAACCCTCATATACTTTAGGGATAAACACATATCTAAAAACAACCATTCATAGATATTTAGCAACATGAACTCATTTAGGTAGACATGTATCAATATAGAAGAGTAGGAACTTATTTAAACACACAGAGATATACATATCTTCTTATCTACATGGAATCACAAATTCATAAACTTAAGCATATAGATCCATAAACATTACAATACATTGTTACCCTTGTATTCAACATCAATGCCCATGCATACATATGGCACATACCCATGATGCACACATACACATAAGCATGCTTATAAATTACTTATTCATAAGGCTTGATTATATTCAACTACATAAGGATTTCCGATAATGAGATCTTCACTTAATCCAGTTCCTCATGGTTTTGCTACCTGCAGGTACTTAAAAGAAATTAGTCAAGTGAAAGAAGTTAATCAAAAAGATTTGAGAAAGATAAAAGTTCACCATCTTGAAACACATTTTTTTTGGAATGTTAATTTGGTTGTGGAAATCTCTCCGACAACACCTTCTTGCGTACTCTTCACCGTCGGCCTTCTCCATGAGCTCTCTATAGTGACAATGGCTTTGAGAAGGAGATAAGGAAGAGAGTTCACACACATGATCACAATCAAAGAGAAGCACACACATAGATTGAGGCAAGGAAGAATGGTCTTCTTCTTATTCTATTACATAAAAGGAATGTACAAGAATAACCGAAAAACAAAAAAACAAGTGTAATATATAAAGGACAATACATAAGGGAAAATCCTACTATCCATGAATGAGTGAGCTAACAAGACACAAATGTGCCATCACTCTCAGCGTAAATCTAGAAAAACTCAATGAAGTACCCATGACATATATTGACATGACCACTATGAATGTTAGAGAATTGAAAAAGTGATACATATCATCCTGTATCATCACATGTTGAGTTTGATATCTCAACACAAGCCAAAAGCACAAACAAAATGCTTATTCACATGTTATGCAAAGAATTTTTCTTACGTCCAAGGAAGTGGGGTGCCACCTATCTAGGAACCATTTGGGCCTATCAAACGTGCTACAAGGCCATGAATAAACATGTACCCTTCCATTTGTTTTATGGATTTTCACCAATAGTTCCTTTGGATTTCATAAGAGGATCTATTGTATCAGGCAAGAGCATCACCAGAACACTCGAGATGATATAGTTTCCTTAGTTTCCCGATTGGTTGCTCTTAATAGGTTGGAATAGGTTCATGAAGAATCTTGAGCTATGATGGAAGCCCAAAAGGGTAAACACAATGCAAGAAATGAAAAAATTATATGGTCTTCCATACTTCAAGTTAGTTTCCTAGTGCCACTGTATAAACCTACGAAGAACATTGAGAACTGAGGCAAATTTACTCCAATCTGAGAAGGACCAAACAAAGTAGTTAGGTTCCTAAGCTAAGAAGATGCTTGTATTGCCACTTTAGGAGATGAACCACTATCACTTGTAAACATCTCTAGGATCAAGCCTTACTACACTTAGAATGATGTGACATCATTTTTTGTATAATCAAAATTTGAACTACCTTATCATTTTGTATGAGTAAGACACTTTTTTGTATGATTCATTGAATAAGTCTTTGTTGACCTCCATGTTAGGATCCTTGGGTGTAGATATGAATTCTCTTCCATTCTAGCTCGTCTCCTAAACTTGTTTTCTTCTGCTCCCACATGGAGCCACCTTTGGTGATGGGCATCTGTACAACCCTTGAAGTGTAGTCCACATGGCTCTATGAGTCCAATGCATCTAGACCATGGAACAAAGGGTTCTTAGTGACTCTCAAATTTTGGTGTCTAATATCTTGACGTCCTTTGATTTTGATATCCCTTGGAAACCTCGATGGCCACGTGGTTCAAAAGTTTTATAGTGCTTCACGATGCTTGATGCTCTAGCACTTCAATGATTTAGGGTTGTAACATTTTTGTGAGGTCCGGTATTCCACTATCATCTATTTCCTTCCTGAATTTTTGGTGGTCCCAAGCTAATTCCACCATTCATGCCAACATCCATCGTATTAACTACATTTGTCCTTTATGCCACGAACCATCCTTTTCTTGCCTACAATGTCGTTTGGTAGGACATGCCAGATATTATTGCACATACGATCGGTTCTAGGAGTGGCATGAGAGGTAATGATGGCAAAACATGGAGATCAAAAGGAGATAGCATCTTGAATAGGTTCGACAAACCAAGAGTCCTTCATGCTATATATTGAGCCATGCAAGGAGTCATGGACACTTAGGAGATGAATAAAAAAATATCAGAAAGCACCATAGAGTATGATTAGTGAGAAATGTAGACTATCAAGTATTCAACAAAAGCATAGAGAGATTAATCCCTTGTATGATTGGTTGATCAACAAAAGAGATCACAAGAGTAGGATCAACTTCAGAGTGCACTACATAGTTCAGAGCATATCAAGTGACATAGAAACATAGAGGAAGATAGATAGAGGAGGAATCAATCTCTTGCAAGATAGCTATGTGGATCATCATAGGAAGTTTTTGGTTCTAGTGAATGAGGACAAAAGTCAAGCATGGTAGTTTGTGGACACGAAGAAGTCGACACAAAATAGTGTTCATAGATCTCAAGATGCTCAAAAAGAAGAAGGTGCAAACGTGACACATATGTTCCTAAAAGTAGAGGCTGCAAAAGAGAAAGCAGACTTTCCTAGAACAGGGAAATATGTTTGAAGAATAGAAGAAGTGTATTCATGAAGAAGTGTAGTGTGGGAGACCACCTTTATGTTTATTAATATTTGGAGTACTTGGGTGTGATCAGGGAACTGCTCTAAGTATGAGGATGAAAGAGGAAGGTGACATTGCAGAAGGTCGACAAAAGAGGTGAATGTTGAGGCATGATGAGTGTGGTGCGGCTGATAGGAACACTTCTACCATGCCTTTCTCCCGTGAAGAATATCCCAACCATTTGTCTACAGTTAATGTATTTTCAGTTCATGCTAGAAGATCATTCTAACTCATTGATTGAATGTGGTAAACATTTGTCTCCTAGGTTCATGCCTACAAGGTTAACGGAGAAGTTCTCATGAAAATAAAAAAGGCTAGTACATTAGTCATCGATGCTAACATGCTAGCATGCTTTGTGCATTGTTTGCTGTATATGAGTCTGTTTTAATACATTGGGATTCAATTCACTTCTTTCATCTCTTCTTTGCAATTTTCATTGCAACAACTCTTTGAGTAGCTTATCTTTTTTATTCCATGTTAAATGGGTGTTACGACAACCATTAGGCTATGGAAATATCATGGTTTCAATAGTGTTCGTGTTCATGATCTTTATTTTACATTTGTGCTTCAGAAGTCAACGAATCTATCCGTTGTTCATCTAGTTCTTCTCACTCATACCTATCTGTAGTGAAAAATTGTCAGAAACCCCTTAAGCCAAGCATGGAAGAACCCTCCAAAACATCATTGATATTGTACAATTGTAGCCACAGCTATACACCATGTTAATATTTTTATCTGTTTATTAAGTGATATTATTGAAGCACCTAAGTTCTCTTTATCTTCTATTGTTCAATACTTTCTTTTTCATTATTACTTGCTTCTCTCCATGTCTTCAATGTCTTCTTCTTGGTACATGAAATCACTATTTGATTCCTTTTGAACAATACTAGTGTATCTCTCACATTATCCAAGCAACTGTTGTTATGGGTTGTTCTTTGATATTT
Organism: Ceratopteris richardii; assembly: GCA_020310875.1. Classification (NCBI taxonomy): domain Eukaryota; kingdom Viridiplantae; phylum Streptophyta; class Polypodiopsida; order Polypodiales; family Pteridaceae; genus Ceratopteris; species Ceratopteris richardii. The sequence goes on from MU262304.1 coordinate 64,678, forward strand.
TCCTTTTACATATGTGCTTTTTGAGACACCTTATGTAGCATATTGTATTAGTATGTATATTTTCATCTTGCTCAACCTTGGAGTTACTCATATTGTTTTGAATAGTTATTTCTTGGTCACTTAGTTGAAATTGCAACTCTTTAGGCTTTACTTGCAAATCATCTTGAGTTGTCACATGTCGCTCATGTTGGACAACATTTTTTGAAGGATGGAGATTGTATAATAGGATAGAAATAGATGGATCATCTTTACTTATTAATCTATGGATTTTCACAATCCAAATTCTCAATTGGTCCTTTAAATCCTCTTTCCGTGCTTTAGTAATTCCCCTATTATCTCTTGCTTCATGTATGTTTTAGTTGTCATTGTGCTTCTATTTCCCCAATCTTTGGTCTTCCTAGAAGGTTAATTTCTTGGTATCCACGAATATAGTTCTTGATCAAGTTAAAGCACTTGTAGTGAGGGTGTCCGTCAAAGAAAAATGTATTCGAATAGATTTAAGCGAATTAGAGATTTTGAAAATAACAACATGTAGTGTAAGGGATTTTGAGTAATGGTTGTAAGGGAATAATGTTCGAGCTTGTAGGTGAGTTTTATAGCATAATTAATACTTAAATATGAATCTCAGATAGCAATGAAGAGGATACAAGTTGAAGTGATGAAAATAATATGCTCACATAATCTTCTGGTGTGGTTCTTCTTAAATTACTTCAATGGGTTTCTCTTCAGATGCTAATAGAGTATATAAATCTCTGGCCAACACTTATTGTGGTTTTTTCATTCGGGGTATCTAAAATAAAGCTCTATAAGTAACTAATGTGCGTTGGGGAAACACTTCAAATGGGATAGTATTCAATATTTTTCCTAGCTCTACATAGTGGCACTTAATTGCATCTTGGAAACAACATTTTCTATAGGATGTATTAAGAATGTGATGGGTGCAACAATATCTGTTTGTCAAAAAATCCGCATTGTGGTTCCTTTGTATTAGTTTTTGTTGTTGAAGAGAGAATTCTTTTCCACATATCTCCCTTTTCATCTAATGTTTGTCTTGGCCCTGTTGTAGAAAGTCCTCCTAGCGTTCAAAGATGGAACCAAATGGCATTTGTGGCTATTGAGAATCTACAAAATTTATTTTTCTTATAAGCATTTTCATGGCTTCTTCATGCTCGGATTCATGATTTTATATCTCTAATAAGGTGAACTGTGTGAATTTTCTAGTCTTCATTTGTGTAGGTTCGCCTTTGGTTGCTTCTTTTATTAATTTGGGTGTTTCGGTTCATGTTACTCTTCTCCAGCTAGCTTCATTTTAAGGACTAAGTAGATTAGAAATGTGGGTTGTTGTCAACTCAATAGACGTGTGGCATTTTTCCACTTTATATCTAGTCAATGGTGGTCTTTCGGATCTTGCCAAACAAGAATATATACTATGTGTTACTTTGTTGTCAAGAGTATATACTATGTGTTACTTTTGTTGTCCCTCCAATGATTCCATGTTTTTCGAAGGACTTCGGACACTTTGACTACCTAAAAGTGTGCAATGAATCGACGTGCACGTGTGGTTTACAGCAAATACAAATGAGATATCATCTTCCATGTGGGGAGCTTTATATCTCTGCATGTCGATGCGTGTAAAGTGGAAATCAAATAATCTAAAACTAATGTATTCAATTGCCAGAAAGTCTTTGAATTCCTTGTGTTCCCTTCTTATCTATTGTGCTTTATCGTTACCAGTATTGTAAATTTGTATCAGCATAGTTGACACTATGATCTTCTCTCAATATGAGCACTAGCTAAACACGGAAAACGTTTGGGGAAGATATAGACCTCGTGTGGTGTTCATCCCCTCCGTTATAGATATATCTTATTGAATTTTATTTGTATCATAAAAGATGATTATTTCAGGGAATTCTTTGTGTTACAAGAGATGATTATTACAGAAGCTTTGAGATAATTAGAGGATTCGGCCATAGAATGCAATATACATGTCCATGAAATGTATGAGCAGAAAACATCGATAATTTGGATGTTCCTTTAGCTCAATTGTAAATGATTGTTTATCCATCTAAGATGCAGTTTTTTTTTTTATAAAGGAAGTTCGGCCTTGGCCTAGTCTCCCGAACTTTAATTAAAATAAAGAAAAAAAGTTACAAGTGGATGGGACTAGTGCCCATGGGAACCCCCAAATCCCACAATGCACGGGAGGAATATGGCAGCCTAGAGGGCATTACAAATGAGGCGGATAAATTCATCATCACCCTCATGTGAGACCCATTTAGATTTCAACTTATTGTTTTCGAGGAGATAAATACGGTGATGTCTAAACGGCGGAGATCTCTTATCTCGGGAGATTCTTTTACCTAGAAGAAACAAGGATTTCTCGATCGACCAGTGTTTTGTTCTCAATGTATTCTTAAAAGCATCGATAGTAACGCTTGTCATATCGACCAGTAATTATGTTTTCTGCACACGATGAAGATCTCGTAGGCGCAACTCAGTGTTATCCACAGCACATTGGTCTGTGGAAGAGAACGCTTTCGCGATCAACGCCCTCAACGCGCAAATGCTCCAAAGACGGAGGTGAGGATGAAGCCACTGATCCTTGCAGCAACTATTTCCGCCTTCAAAAATTGAATAGTGAGCGTCGGGTGGCTCGAGATAGATTCCCCGGATTCGCAGCGCTTTTGAGAGGCAATGAGTAACGCAAATGGTGATTGAAGTCACGCACCCAGCTGAGTTTTGGGACTGTGTGTGGGGTGTACGCATATTTGTACCAAATTCACCCACCTTGAGACACGTGCAAGTTTGACATACGCCGCCGCATGCAAATGGTAATCATGGCGAGTCGCGTGTGTTTTGTGTATCCGAGGATGTGACATTCTCGAGAAGAAAACAAGTGACATTGAAAAACAAGTGAGAGAACAGATGGTCAGTTGACGGGATACATTACATTGAGCGTATGGAAAGCTTTGGATTGTGATGGAATTGAGCGCTTCCCAGAAACTGCCGATCAAAATGTGGAGCACTCTGATTCTCTTTGGTAAGAGAATGTTTATAAACACTGTGGGCACAAAGAATACGGATCTTGAAGATCATAAAGAATGATCCGATGTCTGGTCATGTTGCACATGCTATGTTTCACTTGAGGTATGGCCGTGTCATAGGATAAGATGGGAGGGATCTTACGTCGTGAACAAGCTTTTCCTACTTTTGCTCTCTTGCTCTTTTGCTCTCTTTGCTTTTTATTTTGCTCTCTTTGCTTTTTCAGTTTCGCTTTCATTTTTCGGAATATTATACACAAGAGTCAATGGTGTTTGAGAAGATTACATACTCTCTTTATGACTGAGACTCCTATTCGTGAATGAAATGAGGCTACATTTACAGTTCTTGATTCTTTTAACAACATACGACAGTCCTACTCGTAGCTTACACGCCAAGAACTACGTTAGCATTCATCACTGTCCCTTGCTTAATAAGAAGTTGCAATGTTGAGTTTTTTAGGGTTGAGTTATTCTTCGAATGTTAAAGGTCGTGTGAGGTTAACATTCTCTGATGAAGAAATATTTTCGACTTTAGAAAGAATCATTCCGTCTCTTCATTAGGTTCTCAGACCTTCAAAACATAAACTTGTTTTCTGAGGTCCCAAAATAGTATGCATGATCAACCAGCATCTAGGGACAACCCTTGGAGAGTGGAATCCAGTTACTTTGGTTTCTATTTTAAGCATTCACTTTTGAGATAATAAAGACATGCACAAAATGCATGGCTATCATTGAAGAATATCAAGATGCACCACCAGCATGCAAAAGCAAGAAGCCATTTCTCGAAAGTCATCTAGGGATTCATGACCTGTACATTTATGTTCTACATCCTATCAAGTGCAATCAACATTTCTAGTCAAGTTCAACCAAATATCCTTAGCTGAGATTCCTTCAACCATTTCAATAAGATGCGACATCAACAACCACCCGATGGGCACCCCAGTCAAGTACGTTTAGTTTTTTGCACCATTTCTTTTCATTTTCATTGTACAATATTCATGCATAGGGAAACCCTATAAGGCCATGCATAGGATTTTCTTTTCTTGTTTTCCCAGGCACTCTATGAAGTAGTACATTTATACTATTGCTAAACAAGAAACAAATTTTACTTGCAATGTCTATAACATATTTTTCAACAAGAGTCTCACAACACCAACGTGCTTCAACACCCATGCTTCCTCAAGACCAACCAAATAAAAAATGTCTCTCATGGACAATGGATTCTAGGAGGATGTCTATGATTTGATTGAATTATAGTGCTTGGCTACACTCATAGTGTGAGAGGTGAGAAAATCAAATGAGAAAGCTCTATGAAGTCTGAGGATGAAAATGTTTTTGTAATCATCTAGAAAAAGACATGTATAGCTTGTTTGGGGATTAATACATGAGAAAAGATTTTGAATTTCGTGAGAGTATGGATATATGTTATCATGCAATCTTCCATATAATTTTTCGACAATGATCAGATGATCGATGTTGTACCTAGAATAGAATAGAATATTAGTTGAAGCAATCAAAAAAAGAAGGATACCAAGAAGTTGTAACGTCACAAAAAAAGATGATAGATAATTCATTGATAATAGTGAATAAAATTGATGAAACCACTGATGAATGAGACGAACTTGCTGAGAACAATGATTATTTTTATGAATCTGATCCTATGAAAGTGAAACTTACCATGATATCCACAAGAAGAGGTTAATAAAGTGCGAGATTCCCAATGATTCAAAAATTCATCAACCTGGGTCCAGGAAGCTTAAAAGATTGAATCCTTGGGACATCAATATCATCTCATACGCATTAATATATATTAAAAGGCGTACGATTTATTTTCTGAATAATTTCCTATTACCTAATATCGATAATTTAGTTCACTTCAATTACTTCTTTAATTAGGATTAACTTTACGCAAACACATTAGCCCGACATCCAAGCACTAATGTCTCGTAATGCATGAGATGATAAGAACATGATTCAATCAAACGTTGTCCACCAAAAGGCAGTTTCGTATCATGAAAAAAATTACACATATAAAACGTACGCATAGTCTATGCGTACTTGTCCTAGAATCGCTGAATTATAATGTAGCCACGGATTTTAAAACAAAACTAATCGTGAACCGTGAATAGCTTAAGTACAGGAAATAATAGCTTTTAAAAGCACTCTTCTATGTCAATGAAGCAAGAATGGTTTCGTGTTTGGGCATGACATATGATTTTATGGGAGAAATGAAAGTTTGCCAAGGCCCCTACCTCGGGAGTTACCTTAACTATTATTAGAAGGTCGTGGAATGGTTATGGATATTGGCCATTCGTTTACACTAGAGTAATAGAGCTAAATTAAATAGGGAATAAAGAGGATGAATAGCCTTGGAATGTGAGCCCAAGAACACCATTTATTTTCGCTCTCACGGCGGTATGTGAGTATAACGCTTGTAGATCCATGGCGAAGATCTTGGAAGAATTTCTTACATCTTTAATGGCCCTTTTTTTTAGCATGTTGTCTTCATCATCCTCATGCATGTATTCACAAATTCAGTGTGTATGAAGATACCAAGGCATAGAAAAAGTCACATTGTTTTCTTCTGCATCAACTCAGTGTATATGAAGATATCAAGGCATAGAAAAAGTCACATTGTTTTCTTCTGCATCATTCACACATGGGAAGAGCTACACCAATGTCATTTTCTTTCCTCATCAAATAGTTATGAACTCCTACATGCACCTATGCGGAAAAATTTTCCATATGGGTGCATGCATATGATTATAATATCTAATTTTGAGAGCGTAGCTCAACGCATTTGGTTATATGATTATTTGGTTGTTTGATCACGGTAATGCAAGAACATTTTGTGTGAGCAGGTTCAAGCGAAGGAAAAGGTTGAATACGGTCCACATTTATGAAAATAAACTGTTATGATAGTGTACTTTAAATAAATTCATAATCATCGAGAAGAGAAGAGATTTATCTCCCTTCTATCCTCAGAGAAAAAATAAATGCATACCGAGAGAGATACTCATTTTCTTTTCTGTAACTTATCATAGGGAAAAACAGACGTCGTATTTTCATATGCCAAAAGGGATGAGCGAGAGTGAGGGAGAGAAAGAGAGATAAGGAGAGAGAAAAGGTCGGACGAAAAACGTTGTTTTAAATTGTGTACGTCAGAGAGACATGTAGCTTAAAGAGCTGTTTTCTTTGAATTCACCTTATTTGTCCCATGTTTTGTACTCTCTTCGCCATTAGCAGCATAAAACCTTGCTTATAGAGATGTCATGCGAGTGAATTCCTTGACGTTAGACTCTCTCATATTGAGAGAGTGCTATAGAGATACTATAAGATAGTTTTTATCCATACATATAGATATAACAGGAATGTAGTGAGAAGGCATATCTCTATCTATATATATATATATATATATATATATATATATATATATATATATATATATATATATATATATATATATACATGAATGTAGCAAGTGAGAAGGCATATATAAATATATATATATATAATAAATAAAATAAATATATATATATATATAGAGAGAGAGAGAGAGAGATGGAATCTAGTGCACCCAGAAAAAGAGGAATACCTCTATCATAATGAGAGGGGAAAAATTGTATGGTTAGATAACGTATGCTATAATTATTTTCACGCTAGAAGCATCCAGAGATATTATATTTGGACCAAGAGGATAAATAGGTTGGGAGTTGAGTTTCAGGCATTCCATTCCTTTGTCGTCACACACATGACACATGCACATAAGGATATGAAATGATTTTTCAATGAATCCCATTTTATGCACATAAGGGAGGCATGCGACATTAATATAGATAATTTAGAAAATAGATATAATAAATTTTTTGAGAAACGTTAACCTCCTGTGCGTCTACCAACTACCATATTTTTTTACAAAGGCTATCATCTTCAGATTGCACTTAGAAGTGCATATCATACAATAAAAGCTTTTGAACCACCCAAGGGAAATGGATGGCATATATATAAACGTCGACATGAAGGAAGTATTCCACTGAATCTCAAAACCGAATCAAGTACAGAAGTTTTTCCAAAGAGGGAGACACATACAACTCAATTAATAAAGCAGATTTAAGATACCGAAAACACAACAGAAAGGTATTATTTGAACATCTACTACTTATTT
>MU262305.1:0-5000 GCA_020310875.1 Ceratopteris richardii
GGAATTAGAATTTATATTTATATTTATATGTTTGTATTTATATATATATCTATCTATCTATCTATACATATATATATATATATATATATATATATATATATATATATATATATATATGTATGTATATATATGTATATATATATGTATATTAATGTATACATATTTGTATATATATATATACGCACACGTGTGTGCGTGTGTGTGTGTATATATATATATATATATCTATATCTATATATATATTATATATATATATATATATATATATATATATAGATAGAGAGAGAGAGAGAGAGAGAGAGAGAGAGAGAGAGAGAGAGAGAGAGAGAGAGAGAGAGAGAGAGAGAGAGAGAGAGAGAAGAGAGAGAGAGAGAGAGAGAGAGAGAGAGGAGAGAGAGAGAGAGAGAGAGAGAAAGAAAGTCATATTAACGTCTTCTGGAGGCCAAACGTGGCCTATGAGACAAGAACCATGTACAAGTGTAGTAACCTTGTGTAGAAGATAAAATGAAATAAAAAGTATATTGCTACACAAAGCTATATAGGGCTGGAAAAGGCTGGGGAGATGTGGCTCTGACTCTGCAGATAGTGGCCACCTAATACATGGGGGGGTCCAAAATGTGAGTAAAACGCCCTACCTACTGGTGATGGGTGGAGGTGGGTGTAGTATGTGGTACATCGGTGGTGGTCTGAGTGCCTCCTGAAGGAAGACAACCCACGGGGTGGTGGTACGCCTATGCTCCATCATGTGGTCGTAGGCAATCCTGATGCGTGAGATATCCTCCTGATATAGTCGTGGTCGACGATATCCGCCCATGCGTGGTCGGCGCCGTGCTCTCTGTGCTGCTGCCTGGTGGAGCATGAGCCCTATAGATGGACCTCTCTGATGTAGCTCAACTCGCTGAAAGAACTGGGTAATGGTCTGCTGGGTACTCACCTGTGTCTGATGTATGGGCTGTAGTGACTGCTCTCGCCTCTCGTATGCTGCTGTGAGAAAGCGTCCCAAGCGTCTCTGGTCTCCCATAGTCATGCACAGCTGGAATGACTCCTCGATCTGGAACTGTGCTCGTAGGTCTATGTATGCTGGACATCTGATAACAAAATGCTCTTCACTCTCTACCTCTGTCTGGCATACTGGGCACCACCTCTCCTCACGGGGGACTCCCCTGGACCGACCCCTCTCAATCTCGAGCTGATGTGATGAAACCCGGAGCTGCCCAATGACGACTCGTAGGTGGTGGGGAAGGTAGGTCTGCATGTATCTCGGAATCTCGATGAAGCCCGTGCCCGATATATGTAGAAAATGCTCGCGGTAGTAGAGCATTTTCGGTGGCAATGTACCCCTAGGGCTCACCCATGTCCTCTGTATGTATGTATGCCATATCTCCTGACGAATGATCCTATTCCTCTTTTGATGAGAGAGCGAGTAGTGGGTGCATGAGAGTCGTACTGTAGTGGTGGTAGCCTGTCTATGTCAAAGCCATGGTGGGCAAGCCGGTCTCGTGTCTGTGCATACCATGAGGAGGTGTCGCCTGCTAATGCCATATCACGTGATGCCTCGAAAGCACGATAAGCAATGCGCTCTGTATCCATGCCCCGAAGTCTGTGTAATAGGCATACCGTCTGGAATAGTGCCTCAACTAGCATCGGTGGTGCAGCGAGCTCTGCTCTAATGATATCATGTGGTACTGAAGGCTTGCTGCGGATAAGTCTGGCAATCATGAGGATATGTGGCCTCTCTAATGCTGTCCATACTGATGTAGCTAATCCTGGTCCCCATATGGCTGCCCCATACATGAGCGCTGGCGTAACCAAAGTGTCAAAGAGCCACCCCTTTGTGCGGGGGCTCCTGAAAATATGCCTGGTGGCACTGTCTCTCCATCAAAGCTAGTGCTGCGTACCCACGTGTGATGCGGTCACGGGCTGCCTGAGCCATAGAGAAGACCCTTGATGCTGCTGTAAATGTCACCCCCAAGTAAACATATGATCCGACCACCTCGATCGGTCCACCTGCTGCTGTGAACAAACTATGTCTGCGTACCTGTGCTGATGTATGAAAGATCAAGACCTTGGTTTTACCAAGGTTCACAGATAACCCTCTATGTCTGCAAAAGTCATCTAGGCCGTGTAGATGATGCTGTAGACCTTCTGCAGACTCTGAAACCAATACAATATCATTAGCGTATAAAAGAAAAAGGACAGTGGACCCGTGTACCTCAATGCCATCTCCCCCCTGCTGCTGTATGAAATCCACTATCTCATCAATGTAGAGACCAAAGAGGGTGGGTGAGAGAGGGCATCCTTGCTTCACCCCGATAGTGCTAGCAAGTGGATCAGATAAGCCCCCTGGACATCTGACTCTACAAGATACTCTCTCGTATAAGGCGTAGATCCCCCATATCATCTCCTCCGGAGCTCCGATGTCAAGGAGTTGTCTGAAGAGTCGATCCCTGGGAACAGTGTCAAATGCTTTGCGAAAGTCCACAAAGCAACAATATAATCTCCTCTTCCTCACCCTGGCTTGGTCGATCAGGCATCTCAGAGTGAAGATGTGGTCAATGGTAGAGTAATCTCGTATGAAACCTGCTTGTCCTGGAGCCCTGATGCCCTTCCTCTCAGCGAGAGTACTCAACTCTGTCTCTAGTACCGCCCCATATAACTTGGCTAATATAGGGCCAATCATGATCGTCTGGTATGTACCTGGATCCATAGTATCACCTGACTTATGAATGGGCACTATGGTGTGCTCAGTCCATGAGTCTGGGAACCTTCAACCAATGCACGGTTGAAGAGATGGGCAATGAGCGGTGCGAGAGTCGTGCCTCCATAGATGAGGTGCTCTACCTGTAAACCGAAATGATCATGGGCCCTGCCATGCTGCAGCCGGGCAATAGCGCGTCCCACCATAGTGGGTGTGAAGAAGTCAGAGGTAGTAGGACGTGAGCTCTCCGGTCCGAGAATGGGAGGCTGGCCTTGGATCTCGTATAGGCCCCCGTGCATAGCTATGCCAAGTGCTCGGGTCTCGGATAGGTGTCTGCTGTCTGCTCTCTCTCAAATGTCCGCCATGCCACTTCACTGTCTCGACTCATGAGCAAATGGTAAATATCCCAATACTGTCTCTCCTCCCAATCCCGCCGTTTGCGGCGAGTAAGGCTCTGCATGCGACGCTGTGCCTGTGTGTGTGTGTAATATCTCCTCTATGCTCTAAAATCCGTAGGTGCTTCCGCATCTCACGACAATCTGCATCATACCAGCGGTTCTGGGGCATGGATCCTGTGCGTGGAGGGTGCATATGTGTGCGGTGTGGGAAGCTGCGGAGAGCTGAGTCCTGTAGGATGGAGGTGATATGTGATGTAAGTGTGTCCAAAGGTGAGAATGGATCAAGGGAGAGTAGGCGGGTCTGTAAATGGTGTGCATAAACATGTGAGAGCTCATGTGTGAAGTGTATGGTGGTATGTATCTCAGTGGGTGAGGGAGGGTCTAATGGAATCGGAGATGAGAGTGTGAATGTGATAAATGTGTGGTCAGCACCGAGTGGGCGTCGTCCAATACTAAGTGAAGGGATGAGTGAAGCTCCAGAGGTAGTACCCAAAATGTAGTCGACTGTGCTCTCACCTCCCCCATGAGGGAAGCAAGTAAATCCGCCTGAACCTGGCCAACGATTCATCCCGTTATATATAACGAGATGATGTCGGCTGCCTAGCTCGAGTAGATGTCTTCCATAGCGGTGGTGTCCTGACCCGTATCTGACCCGTATCTGCTGATACCCTGCTCGTGCTAATCTCATCGGGGTCTCTGGCCCTCATGATCTGTGGGTGATCCATGTCGTATGCCTCGCACTGATGCGACTGAGTGCGGCCATTGAAGTCCCCCATAAGGAAGACTTCACCTAGTGTGCTTTAATGTAGTATCTCATCTGAAAGCGCTGTGTATGGTGAGTCTCTATCTCGGATCGGTCCCCCCAGATCCTGTCCTGCGTATCGAGATCCGCCCGGTGGGAAGTAGCATATAGCAATGTAAATCGAGCTCCCCTGTGCTATCTCCATGCGAACCCACATGTATCGTGCCTCCTCATCTCTACATAGTTGTTTACTGACCCGTCAGTAAACCTTTGCTGACTTTACTGACTTTTCGTAGCTGACTGCTGTAGCTGACTCGTTACTGACTTGACTATTGCAAGTGTAAATTTTATACACAGTTTTTGTCTTGTACTTTTCAGTTTTGCTCTTCCTTTGCGCACATACATGAGCTAGAGACTCTCTTCCTTTGCTTGCATACCCAACATTAAAGCACTCGTACATCTACCTAGAATGTTGAAACTTGAGCCTTAGAAGATCCCTCAGGTGAACAGTGAAGGACAAGGCTGAGAGTGCCTAAGGTTTTCAACAAGGAAGCCTGAAGGTACTTACCTTTTTTTTACAGTGCTTGTAGCTGGTAGCTGTATGAATATCTCTGACTCTATGTTTCTGCATGTGCATGTTATCATTTATGTATATTTATCGTCCTTGTGCAGTTCATTTCATGTATATACAGCTGTTCAACTGTAATTTATGATAGGCAGCTGTATACACATGTCAATTCATGACATGCAGCTGTTCCATTTATGACTAGCAGCCAGTATATGGAAGAACTTGAACTTGTCAATGATTATTCGGCTTGTACAGACTATAGTTGTTGTTTAGTTGTTTGGAAGGCTGAAGTCCAAACAAAGGAAGATTCTAGGTCTGTTGGAACTTGGAACTTGGGCCACATTATGCTGTAGCGATAGGTGAATTAGAGGCTAGGATTGGTGAACTCTTGAGTCCTATCTTCATAGATTTCAATTTTCAATTTTGTAGCATATGAGTGTCATGGAGTTTTCTATGTTGATGGTTGTTGATGGCTGTTGATGGACAGTGGACTGAAGAACCATATGAAAATGTGGAGCTTCCTGTCACAATTGACTGTATATATAATATATTGCACCACATGAAATTATTAATCATAATGTTGACTGACCATCA
>MU262305.1:12500-35000 GCA_020310875.1 Ceratopteris richardii
CCCAGCCTAATTTTTTTCTTAGCAGCACCTCTATATGAGTGCACAGTTGTGCATGGCTGTAATTCATCTATCAGTTGATGGAAAGAAGGCAGTCATCTTCCTTAAGCAGCAGGGCATCATTAGGGCAGCTGTAGTAGATGGGCAATGGTTTTCTTAACCTTGCACATGTAATTACTTGAGCTGCAAGCCAATTTCTTGAGCTGCAAGGCAATTACTTGGGCTGCAGGGCAATTACTTGAGCTGCAAGGCAATTACTTGGGCTTCAAGGCAATTACTTGGGCCGCAAGGCAATTACTTGGGCCGCAAGGCAATTACTTGGACAACAAGGAATCTTCCATTTGGGGTCTTCTCGCATAAATTTGGTGGACCCACCTCATTGAATTGGGTGCATGCATTCTTTTTTCATACATTCTATATGGCTGGTATTACTTGGGTGATGTGTACAATTAGAAAGTTTTGAAAACTTTCTAAATTAATTAAGGATGTAGCTGGAAAATAGTGGAGGTGGGAGGATCTTAATTTAGGAACATACGAATGGCTTCTCCTCTCTTCATCTTGGCATAGCACACATTTACCAAGATTGCACGTAGAGAGAAGAGTCCTTCACACCTCAACCTCCATAGTTGCACTTTCAGCCACTCCACCTTCTTCGTCTTCATGGAGATGGTATCACAGCCTATTAATTCTCAGCCATCAGCTTTAGCAAGTCCGGTTCAGCCAATGGAAGATATGACGACTTCCATACCCTATTGACAAGCATGGGCTACGTCCCGAAAGGGGTCCTCTTCCCGAGCACTTCCATAACATCAGGATTTGTACTTGGATGCATAGATTAGGAGGTGGGTATATTCAGATTTTCAACTCCATTAGATTAGCCATGGTAGTTATTCATGGTCAGGTGGGGTTCTTTGCCCAGGATTTGAGCATACCCATGGTGTGCTTGAGATGAAGGGCATGAGTACACTCACTTTTCTCTTTGATTAGGAAGTGGCAGGATGAGACCCTGGATGCATATTCATGGGGATTCTAAGGATCTTGGGCATTGACCCAAATCCTCGAGGATCTATTGGATCCTTTAGCTGCTCAGCTGAAGTGGAGATGTTGAAAGGAGTACTTCTTTGAAGTGCCTTGCAGACCCATTGGGTGTGACAGCAGACATGAGAGGGATTGATCAGGGTACGGCCTTGACTATCCAAAGAAATCCCTGGGGAGGATTTTGCCTACCAAGATGGGATTGGAGCTAGATAGTTGAGGAGACCTATGGCGAGGGTCATACCTGGCAAGGTCTACAACCTTCGTGGAAGGGATTTCCACTTGACAGCTAGTGGTTGATAGAGGATCGGGGTCATCCTTGTGACCCTATGGATACATACTAGCCGCTTCCACGATGATAGCTTTACTATGGGACGGAGGGAGATAGTTGTCTACCTTATGCCACATGGTGTGTCCAGGAGTCACATAAGTGATTGGTATTTTTTGGGGGATCTTTTTTGAGATCCATGGCTATTGACCTATATGGTCTCATGTGGATGAGACCCGATCTTATGTACATCGATGGGTCCTTCCAGACATGTACAATTTTCATACCTCTGTGTGGAAGGTCAAGTTTCTCCCTCGTAGATCACTATTTGTGATCATGGATACGAGTTGAGGGATTAGTGGGTGATTATTTAGGTGGTTTGACTACCAATCTACATCCATAGGCATTACATTCTAAGAGGATTTCCATAGGGTGGGTCATAGGCCGTATTTGTCGTGAGACCACCTAGAGTGGGACCACTGCACATGTTTCTGTTGTATAACCCTATGGGAGGCATTAGAAGATGCTTGCCATGAGAGAGAGGATAGTTGATGCCTCTTTATCACCGTTGGAGATTGCCATGTGAGAGAGGATCTTCCTCCTCCATGACCACCGATGGGATATGCTATGTGATGGAGGACTCATTCCTCGGTTGAGCCACCAATGATATCTACCTTGTGACAAGGACTATGGTCCTGAGTCACGTAGGGGTACTTATCACGAGATGAGGAATTTATTCCTCAATAGAGCACTGGGGAGAGATGCATCCACATGGCATGATTGGATGCGATGCATCATTTGCACGTTATTTTGTTTGATTGGAAGAACATTCATGGATTTTACTTCATTCTTCTTTTGCATTTTTCCACTTATGAGACCACACTTTGGTCTTTGTTTTGGCATGATGTGGATGCACTCTACCAGAGGGGCTAGTGGGTAACCACTAGTAGGTGGACTCATGATAGTTATCGAAGACAGATCATGTGTTGATTATTCTCCATGTTAGGACATCCTTAGGGATGGAGGACTAGAAGGAGCAGAGTGGTGCTATGGTAGGAGCAGAGTGGTGCTATGGGATGACTTGATCATTCATGTGGTGATGCATACCTTTAGGGTGAATCATGTTTATGGCATGACCATCAGAGACCCTGTTTGGCTATTGGCACCTTCATTTTCTTGATGAAGGACATTGAGATAGCAAACATGGTTCTAGTCCACGTGGTGGACATAGGAGTTCATCGGTGTTTTTTGACACTGGAGCGGCATGTGATCTGTTTTCTATAGTGAGCCGTGAACTTTTTGTTGACACATACCTTGGGCCACACAGATATGTGCATTGGACACTAGAGTCTGAGTGATTCTAGCTATTGCACAGTTATGGAAACTCATCGTTAGTTATTCGTATGTCGGTCTGACCACCTTGGTAGACTTATGAGAGACCTTACAGAGGGTGTTACCTAAGGGTGATTGTTACCTCTGGATTATGAGGTTGCTTTCTCTCGTTCCATAGACATCTCGACTATGTGAGTCTCTCTCTCAGAGGGCATTGCTATATGATTGCCATGTTTGGGATCAGTCAGTTAGTCTAGGTTACTTTTGTGACCCGATAGTCATGGGTCCCAGGTACCTATATGATAGGTCACAGTGAGAGAAAGATGGCAGGAAGATATTCTAGTATTATTGGATTGCTTCTCGGATAGAGAAAGGTAGGCATAAACTAGGATGGGGATATGCCGACATTTATGCCCCATCATACTTGATGCACCTTGGCCCTAGTAGGCTGGTATTTGTTCATCAGTTCAGTATGAATTTGTTCATCAGTACAGGATGTATTTGTTCATCAATACAGGATGGGAGACCTTCTATATAAAGTGTCCATTAGAATGCACATGGTATCAGGCTCGTATGGGCTAGGCACAAGGTGCATGCGTATATGTGAGATACCCCGTATGTGGTATTTATAGAGATACATGTATTGCCATGCTAGTATAGATTGAGCACGGGATACATGGATATGATGGAAACCTCCACCTTGAGGTATCCATCGGGATGCATGTGGTGCTATGTCTGTGATGATTGAGCACACAGCACATGCATTGCCTCTTGTTCAGAGTCTTGATAGTGGATAGCAGCACCACTATGGACTTTATCATGAGATAGTTTTTGACCTTGTATGGGTCAAGATGCCATTGCGGTCGTAAGGAGACGAGTCCAGTTATGGCAAGTGTCCTAGGCATAGTTCCACAGTTTGAAGTAGTGGGCTTTGCTCACCTTCATGTGGGTTTTAGCCAAGAAATCGCTGAGGAAAGCAATCAGAAATAAGGGGGCAAGTGTTACATCCCCAAAATTAAAGGACATTTGGATGGGTGCATGTAGATAAAAATGTCCGACTAAATATGAACCGGCCGCCCAGTGTGAACTGGGCCACATCCTCATTTGAGCCTATAAATAGGACCCATGGGCTCGTTTGTGAGATATCTCTCGCGTGAGGCACTTGGACTCTTGGCCCTTTGGCAGATCCTCGTCACCCGTACTCGTGGGGGGCTGGTGGTATGGGATGCCAGTCCCTTGGATGTGGCTGCCCTCTTGGCTACAAGCTCCCAAGCTCGGGGGTGAGCCCGTATTGGCTTTACGGCTGGGAGGTGAGTCTGATGTCCGCCCTTCTATTGTTTGTGAATATGGCTTGTGTCTTGTCTTGTCCAGCAGGGAGGATCTTGGAGGTCTTACCGGGGGGGGGGAGGGGGGATGGGGGGGGGGAGAGAGAGAGAGAGAGAGAGAGAGAGAGAGAGAGAGAGAGAGAGAGAGAGAGAGAGAGAGAGAGAGAGAGAGAGAGAGAGAGAGAGAGAGAGAGAGAGAGAGAGAGAGAGAGAGAGAGAGAGAGAGAGAGAGAGAGAGAGAGAGAGAGAGAAAGAAAGAAAGAAAGAAAGATATATTAACGTCCACGGGAGGCCGAAATCGACCTATGGGACCGATCAGGTACATCAAAACATTACATTCCACTTGGGGGGGAAGCCCTCAAGGGGCTATAATAAAAGGGAAAAATCAAAATAAAAGGGGGGGATCTGGCTTCCAAAGCACTCTTATGACTCATAAGAGTTTCAAAATTACATCAATATATATTACAAATGAGGGAGATAGCTGTTTCTTCCTATGTGGTATGGGTATGGAAATCTCTGATAATAGCTTGACCGCCTCTGTATACTGCCCACTTTCCATTCTTCCTGGCTTCTCTGACTTTAGTTAACTCTGCTGGTCGATTTTTAAGTTGGAGTGGGGTGAGTTCATCTGTTATCCATACTTTAGTACCTTGTAGTGACTTTGCTTGCTTCATGACAGCTATCTTATGTGACATGTCAAAATAGCTTACCCTTGCCTGAGTTCCTTTGGGTGTGATGAAGACCGGAGACCCTAGATTGATGAAGGGGACCACCTTGGTTAGTTGTGCTTCTAGTACTTCTGTTTCAAGGATGCAGTCATCTTTTAACTCGGGTGCGATGTCCTCTCTGTCCCATCCTAGGGGGAGGCCTCCAATCCTGATAACTTTCTTGTTGCCGTCCACCAATTCCTGCTCCTTTACCACAGCCATTACTTCTTTTGAGAAATGTGTAGAGCTGGATAGTTTTACCTCGGATAATTGTGTTGTCAAGTCGACTTTATTTGTTGATTCAGCTCCTGTTTGCTGGCTGTTTCCTTGTGTTTCATCAAGTTTTTGTTGCAATCTGGCTATTTGTTCATCTTTCTTACTAATTTCCTGCTTCATTGCTGCCATTTCTCCTTGGAGTTTCTTCAGTTCTTGGAGTAAGTAAGACTCCCATGTTGTTGGTTTGTTGACTGGGGTTGGTATAGAAAGCGGCTCGTGCAACAGGGCAGAGGCAAAGCTTTTCCTGCCTTCCATGTTGTTGCTGTAGACAAGGGGGGGAGAGAGAGAGAGAGAGAGAGAGAGAGAGAGAGAGAGAGAGAGAGAGAGAGAGAGAGAGAGAGAGAGAGAGAGAGAGAGAGAGAGAGAGAGAGAGAGAGAGAGAGAGAGAGAGAGAGAGAGAGAGAGAGAGAGATAAGTGTGGATGCTTGTGGCTGTTAGCACAGCAGGCAGATGACAGAGAACCCTAAAATCAGATCTTCGGGGAAAGAGGTGCTGAACTCTAAATCAGAGCGTCGAGACCCTAAAATCAGTGCTATGTCTAAGATCAGAGAGAGATTGGACCCCATTGCTTAGAGAGGGAGGCTGCAGAACCCTAAAAAGAACCCTAAAAAGAGAGTTTCGAAACCCTAAAAATTGAGCATTATATCTTTCCAAGCCTTAAAATCAGAGCTGCCCATGTTCAAAACCCTAAGAATCAGAGCTGATTTTCTTCAGAACCTTTAAAACAGAGTTTCGCCTCTTCAAAACCCTAAAAATCAGATCTTCGTCAGTTTCGAAACCCTTAAAAAAAAAAAAAAACCAGACCTGCGCCTGTTCGAAACCCTAAAAGAAGGCGCTGCACCTCTTCAGAACCCTAAAAGACACAGTTTCGCCTCTTCAAAACCCTAAAAAACAGCTCTGCGTCAGTTTTGAAACCCTAAAAAACAGCTCTGCGTCAGTTTCGAAACCCTAGGTCTGCGTCAGTTTCGCGCGCGAGAGAGAGAGAGAGAGAGAGAGAGAGAGAGAGAGAGAGAGAGAGAGAGAGAGAGAGAGAGAGAGAGAGAGAGAGAGAGAGAGAGAGAGAGATGAGAGAGAGAGAGAGAGAGAGAGAGAGAGAGAGAGAGAGAGAGAGAGAGAGAGAGAGAGAGAGAGAGAGAGAGAGAGAGGGAGGGAGGGAGGGAGGGAGGGAGGGAGGGAGGGGGGGAGGGGGGGGGGGGGGGGAGAGAGAGAGAGAGAGAGGAGAGGGAGGGAGGGAGGGAGGGAGGGAGGGAGGGAGGGAGGGAGGGAGAGAGAGAGAGAGAGAGAAGAGAGAGAGAGAGAGAGAGAGAGAGAGAGAGAGAGAGAGAGAGAGAGAGAGAGAGAGAGAGAGAGAGAGAGAGAGAGAGAGAGAGAGAGAGAGAGAGAGAGAGAGAGAGAGAGAGAGAGAGAGAGAGAGAGCTTATTTGGAAAGAGGAAATTTGTTTGATCGAGGCAACCATAGCACAATGCCTTTGGGTCACATGTGACGCAAATGGATGATCTACTTGGTGATGAATAACCTTTCTTTTTGTCTGAGTTCTAATGGATCTTCGAGCTATTTTCATAAACTGTTTTCTCTCTCTCCTTGTCCCCTGTAGAAACAAGACCGCCCTTGTTCCATAAACTCTTTCCTTTGTTGCATTTAATTACTATGGAGAGCGCCATATTTCTTCTTCTAGTAGTGCATGTTGCCATAACAATGGAGGGTTTTAAGTATGGATCATCACCTTTCCCCCTCTCTCCATAGTATTTTTATGAGTGCATTGGAAATACACTACGAGAGTTACATCTTAGAGAGAGACTTAGAACGAGCATTTTTGGCGAAGAAAAATGCGATGATAAATCCCCATTTTAACTGTTGATATGGTCCACTCCCTATATGATGCGACACTCAACAATGATCAAGCATTGCAAATGTGATGACAAGAGTGAAAGGAAACTCTATTATGGCTTAGATGGAGATCGAATATAGTCATATATAAGAGGGAAAAGCATCGCTTAAGCGAAGAGAGTATTGCATAAGTGACACTTAAGATTATTAAAAATACATCGCTTAAATGACGATTTTAACAGAGTCAATGTTTGTTTCATGTTTTCACAAAACACGCACTTGTAGCAATTTTGTGATCATCGTGCTCTCTCTCTTTTTCCCTCTCAAGTCTATGTGTAATTTATCATATTTCTATCTCAATTTTGCAATTTATCATGTGTATCTCAATTTACACTTTTCTTCTCTCAACCTCTCTCTCTCTCTCTATTACTTTCAATTCTTTATCTCTCTCTCAATTTCAAGTCTTGTTACAAATAAATGGTTGTTGAAATTTCCTAACACTTTGATGCTGATTGATCCATACATTTGTGAAAGATCGACCTTCATCATGAATTACAATGATTAATTTCTTTTTTTTAAAAGACATATTTCATATATTTACACATGTAGAAAATATAGAACTACCATGTCATTGAAAATTGATGAACCAAAACAAATCATTTCTTCTATAAAAGCATCTAAACTACTATGAAATTAAGGTGTATTGATGCCAAAACTTTATGAACAAATGCAAGAGTGTCGGTAGAGTCTTCCAAAGGCCACGTGAAGGATGATGATGTGCCTACTGACTCACCTATCAATAAGACCATCGATGGTCACTCCGTAGGACCCATCGGATACTAATAATTTTTTGTGACTATTGATCAGTCTATCTACAAGGCTACTCACCCACCTCTTGACAAGTCTATCGATAGTCTCTCCATGGGGCCTATCACATTCCAAAATTAATTTAAAAAAAATCTATTTATGGATCTATCGATTGAGCGATTGATGCATGTACCAATGAGCTTGGAAAGTGACAAAAGTTCGAGAGCAAGGTTTCTATGCATTTTCCCTTTTATTTAGTCGAGCACTTCCGACCCTTTTCCTTGATTAATTTCTTCCCAAGAGACATAGCACAACCCACAGTTGAATCATGAGCCCATGAATTAAAAATCTAAGCTCAAGTGGAAAAAAGTTCAACCGGCAAAGGTCCTCTCTAGATATGCAGGTAGACATGGGATGCAATTACTTTAAGAAACAAGCCTATCATAGAGGTGATTGTATGACATCGCCTGTAACCATGATGGAATAAAGCGAGTCCGATGAGGAGTAATAAAAATAAATGAAGTATATAGGAGCTTAGCCACCTGAATTCCCATCCTCGATTGGCAAGATGTTTGGACTTATTGAGAGAATCACGGAGTAAGGTGCATGACCACTTTGGTTTGGTTGGAAAGACAAGGGGAGGAGGGGGGAGCAAAGATTGATCTCCCCCAAATTAAAAGAGAACATAATCCTTTCACACAGGGGGACTTAGAGTAATATAAGTTGAAAATGCCTACACCAATGTCCTTCACAATCACACTGTTCTACCTCGTGCCTATTAGTAACTCCATGCCCAAACTATGGAACTTGGTGGAATAGCAAAAGTCTTGAGTAATTTCCTTTTGCTTCCTCACCTTAAATGGGTCTTCAAAATACCATGGTGGGGAGTTAGAGGCTCAATCCCTAGCCTTGCAACAGAGGAGCATGTGGTAAGGGAGTGTGCCAACACCTATGAAGAAAGGTTGAGACAAAGGAGAAGCATTTAGGGGAGAGAGAAAGTTCTCTAGGGAGCAAGAAGAGAGACATGTCCCATGATGATAAGGGTAGAGGAAGCTCAAGGTAGCTCAATCCCAACTGCAATAGAACAGACACGAGGGGGAGTCGCCAAGTTCATCTTGGTGGCTTCCTTCCTTGGTGAAGATGTGCCTGGGTACATGAGAAAGCTTTTTGGAGATTAGGAGATCTCGTTTTTAACTCGGATTCCTATCTTCGGACGGGAAGATGATGAAATTCTCCCTCATTTGGCCTATGCATGCATAAAAAGCTTTCATGTACCAACGGTGGATTGAGGACAGCCTCATCTTAGTCAAAGCAGAGATGGGAGACTCACTTTGACTTTCGGCCCCTCCATAGTACCCAGAAACGCCGTTTCTGGGCCCCCGAAACGGAACGGCCGTTTCTGGGAAACGGCCCGGCCCGGAAACGGCGTTTTTGGATTTTTTTTTTTTTTTTTTTTTTTTTTTTTTTTTTTTTATAATAAAGAATGGTTCATTCAAAGCCTTATCCAAAGTGTTCTTAAAGGCTCCAGCTATAGATAGAGAGAGAGAGAGAGGAGTCCCACTATCTTCAAGCCCACGATGGTCTACCTTCAAGTTAGAAATTGGTATTAGATAACTACTAACTTGGAAGTTGTTGCCCATGATATACATTATGTGTGTAGTAAGCATCTAATATGTGTGTGTAATATGTATACACATTATGTGTGTGTATGTACTATATATGTAATATGTATGGTGTGTGACATGTGCAGTATGTACTATGTATTTATAGTATGTGTGTGCAATAGTGTATGTATTGTGTGTAGTATGTACTATGTATGTACATTATGTGTGTAGTATGTATGTAATATATGTGTGTACTATGTATGTAGTATGTACATTATGTGTGTGTATGTATGTATTGTGTAAAGTATGTGTGCATATTATGTGTAGTATCATGTATGTAATATGTGTGTGACGTGTGTATGAATGTTGAATGCATGTATGTACTATCCATGAGTGTGTACACTTAGCATAATGTGTGTGTGTGTCTCTCTCTCTCTATCTATATATATATATATATATATATATATATATATATATATATATATATATATATATATATATATATATATATATATATATATATATATATATATATATATATATATATATATATATATATATATATATATATACACGTTTCCCCGTTTCCCGTTTCTTGCCGTTTCCAAATTTTTGGAAACTCCGAAACTCCGTTTCCGACCAGTCCGAACCGACCGTTTCCAACCGTGCTGGGCACTATGGGCCCCTCATGTGAGCCGACGCCCCTCCTTGGGGTATGGCGCGCCTTTTCGGGCAACCGTCGAGTCCGGTTTGGCAGTTTTACGAGAGTGCAAACCTCTCGACACGGTCCATAGGTGCCTCCCTATGGCCTAGCCTACCTGCATCCTTGTTCTAAGGGGATTCCGGAAGTACCGTGAAAAGTGTTGTTGAGGAATGTGTATAAGTTATCTTCGGATAATGAAGTCATGCAGTAACGTTTCTGCCATTGGTTTTCTATAGGAGGGGGGCCGTTTGGCCTCCCTCCTCCCGACACCATAAATTAAAAAAAAAAGGTAGCTCAAATCTAACTGCAATAGAATAGACACGAGTAGGAGCTTGAGGAAGCTCAATCCCAACCGTAGCACAATAAACATAAGGGGGAGATAGAGGCAACTCAAACCCAATGTAGGAGAACAGACATAAGGAGAGCTCTTAATGAGCTCTAATCCCTGTGATACATGTGAGAATGAGGGATAGACTTAAGGTCCACCCCAATCGATTAAAGAGTAATGGGACGGAGAGGATAATTCTCCCCCCATCGATCATGTGAGTCTCAAGGCCACACAATCTATTCACCTCCTTTGAGGAGAGAGATGGAGGGAGAGAGGAGTGATATGTCCCACCCTCGGATTGCCATATGAGCCATAAGTTTTGAGGGAGAGGGGTGACTTCTTACTTACCTCCGCATGATCTTCATGAGAAACTTCATCTCCTCGAATTCATGAGGATTTTCTTTCCATATTTTTTAACCATATAAGAGAGAGATGAAGGAAGTTATGCTTTCTTTTTCCCCAAATTCATGCAAGGTTCTCACAAAGAGACAAAGGGGAGGGAAGAAGAGCCATGCTTCCCATCCCTAACTTTGATATGTATACATATATGCAAAAAGAATCTTTATTTTTAACTTCATAAGTAATCAATGTGTTCACTAAATTGAGAAATTCTTGGATAAAAAAGACTCAACTTTTTATGTTTTCCTTAAAGAATGAAGAGAGGGAGGAATAAGAGAGGATTATCCATCCCCCTATGTAGGGCATTCATTGATATAAAGATGGAACAAGAGAGGGTTATCCATCCCCCTATGTTCGGCATTCACTGATATAAAGATGGCTAAGATAGAAAGTGTATGGAGATGTGTGTGTATATGTGAGTGGAAAAAACAAGGGAGTTAAGGGGATACTTCTCATAAGTGACCCATTGGTCCCGTTTGTATTACAAGTGATGGTGTTAACTTATAATTTCTATCTTATATTCTTCTTACAAAAATCAGGTCATGAATATATCTTCTTTTTGATACAAAGTTTAAAGTTTTGAATACAATAAAAATATTATTGGTTGATGAGCTTATTTAAAATTACACCAAAGAGAATAAATATACAAAGAAAAGGGTTTGGACTTGAATTTTAGAATTTGAACTTAATTATTTCTTCATAAATTGTATTAGCTTTTCATTGAGATATTCATATCTTCATTATGCTCCAAGTTGAATTTTAGAGTTTAAACTTTGATTACTTCATATATTACATTACCTTTCTATTGAAATTTTCAATTGTTTTATTACATATTATAATTCAATGATATTCATATACATTTCAAATTTGATAAGTTATTTAAAGTTGATTATCTCAATTTGAATTCTATTTAAATTAGGAAATCTATCATGATATGAATGTAGAGTTTGAGAAAAAAAATCAAATCCAACAATAGCTCAATTATATGTAATTTGATCTCTCAATAATTGGTCGTTCAACCACTATTTGGTTGGTAGAACGATTCCAAATTATGGTGTTTGAAAACACCAATAAATAGATTTAGATTTGATTGTATAACAAATTTACCATAATATGAATTTAGAGTTTGAAAAAAATATAATTTAATATAAGCATCAATTATATGCAAGTTGATCTACAATAATTATTCACTTGTTTGACATGAACATGTCTTTTGTTACAAAGTTTAAAGTTTTGAATACAAAGAAAATATTATTAGTTGATGAACTTATTTAAAAATACACCAAAGAGAATATGAAAGGAATACAAAGAAAAGTGCTCTCCGATTCATCCAAAAGTAATCTAATTTAACAATAACTTAATTATATGCAATTTGACATATTAATAATTGTTCACTTGGGTGAATGATCTGAAAAGTATAATATGGTGTTTAAAAACATGAATAAGTTGTTCCAATTTAAATTTAGAATAAATCTACCATATGAATTTAGAGCTTTGAAAAACAATCCAATTTAATAGTAACTCAAATATATGCAATTTAATTTACCAATAATTGTTCTCTTAGTTGAACAATCCCAAAAATATGTGGTGTTTAAAAACACCAGTAAAACTTCAAGTATTTTAAAATCATTGATAGCATTTCTTACTATATTTTTTAAGTACAAAATATGTTTCTCTATCATAAGGTGTTTGATTTACAATTATATTGCATATATAAGAATGCCTGTTCTTTGTACAAAACCATCTACAAAGCCAAGGAACCATTGTTTTGGACAAAAAGTTTCCAACTCCTTTGATGATTGCTTCCATAGCTTTGATAGAACCACGTAAGTCCCATGCATATTTCAAATTACAGGATACAATGTATCATAAAAAGAAATGGTATTATTTCCATCCAAATCATGAAAAATTTTCCAAATTGTGTCCAAGTTCTTATGATGCACAAACTTATATCCGACGCGGATATCAATTGTTTGACATGCACTCTGACTTGTTATAACATGAGATCTTTGATGGTGTTTTGTAAAACACAATGTGAGTATTCTTTGAGCTGACGACAATCTTTCTGTGGTCCAAATCGACACTTCGAACAGATCCATAAAAAAATCCAAGAAATATAATGCATCCTTGCGCATAATGAGAAATTCTTGGATTCTCTTCGATAAAATCCATATGATTTTGCAAAGATTCATATAGTAGATCACTCCTTTCCTTATCAATGTCTTGAGCAAAACGCCATTCATTTATAATTATAAGTTTATTTATGAAGAAAAGGAATCTCTCATGGAAAAAAGAAATTAACATTAAAAAAATAATCACGGATTATTTTCAAACCACCTCAAAAAATGTCGAGATTATTTTAAAAGTCCACCTTGTCATGAACGTTTTTCTTTATTTTGCAAAAGAAAAAATTTATAAATATTTAATTGTAAATATAAAAAAAAAAACATAAATATTGAATAATGATTTTTTCTTTATCTATAAATTTAAAATATGTCTTTTGTAACCTTCTTATTTATGCTTCTGGTGCAACTCCACTTATGAAATGACTTTGCCGATAGCCCTACGTTATAGCATACACTATTGAATGATTTTCTCTCATACTTTTATTTTTGTAGTGCATTTGTAACAATTTTAGTTACTCTTTATTTAAAAGTGGAACACCAAATGTTGATGCTATTGTTGTTAGATCTCTCTTTTCGATTTTCTTGCAATTAAATGGAACATCTTGCTTTTTCTCATAGCCCTTTTGTACTTGAGAGTTAGTAGAAGATGATACTCTCAAGTTATTTGAATGATCATTTGATCCACTTAAGATTTCATGGTTTAACATAAATGATGAATTCTCCATTATGGGTCGAAACATAGGTATAACATGTTCTTTGGTGTTAGGTGGTTGTCCAATTCGATTGAGCGAAATAAATTTTTGAATATCATCCATATGGATTAAGCTCAAAAGGTAGGATAAAAGATCACTCAATAGTGAATGATAAGGTCTTCCTGGATAAGGGTTAATATAGATGCGATTTTCCATTGGATAGAATCTTTGAAGGAACTATCATCAATGAGCAATGTATTTTTTCTTGTGCAAAACCCTTGGAAGTATCACAAAACTTTATGTAGTGGCTTAATTATAGACTCAACATTAAGTTGATATGGTCTATATATTTCTTTTAGGTGATCCATACAATAATCTTCTTGACTCCAGACCATGAAAAAAAGATCTCTTTTTTTTGTATGTTCTTCAATGAATCTCACATAATCGAAAACATTATTTTTCAACATGGATGACCAAACACCAACATGAAAGTGTTGAAAAATAGAATTCGAAAATTCAAAACATCCTGGATGTATATATATTTTTTTGTCGTCACCATTTGTATAAATTTTGTCATAATCTTTCTCTGATGTGTTCCATCTTATATCTTGGTTGAACAAAAGGCCAATTAGATCAAGGAGTACATGCTTTCTTGTATGAAGTGGATGATGGATATTCTCTGCATATAATAAACAATAAGTATAAATAAATACACAATAAGTATAAACAAAGCTTTAAGATTACTTACTGGTATGAATATATACTATTACTTGCATATTCTTTCTATTTGATTTAAAAAATGGATTTTGTTTTGTAATAATATCTAATTCTACAAATATGAAAGAAAGTAAAATTCAAATGAAATAATTATAATATTACACAATATATGTGGTAAAATCCAAAAACGCTATCATGTTTCTCCATAATATTACATAGCTTATCTGATATTTGATAAGAGCTTTGCTCATGTAGAGTACTCGTTTCATCCTCTAAATGACCAATACGCTTTCCAATACCATCATCACTTATGAAATATTTATTTTTGTTAACATCTATATAAAGAAAAAAAGTAATTCAAAAGATATACATGAATAGTCAATACAATGTGCAGATATATTAATACTTATTTTCTCAATTAATTTCTCTCTTTCTCATATAAATAACTTATGCATATATACAAAACCACATCTATAACACATTTTTAGAAAAAAATGAATAAAAATTTCTTTCATGAATATAGATTCAAAGAAATGTTTAAAACAAAGCTTGATTTTTAAAATAAGTATATAACGTCTTACGAAGAAAGAAATCTTTAAGCTTCTCTTAATATAAAAAACTTACATTTGAATTTCTAAAGAGAGGAGAGATTCAATCTTAGTATATAACATCTTATGAAGCAAGAAATCTGTGAGCCTCTCTTAATATAAAAAAGTTACGTTTGAATCTCTAAAGAGAGGAGAGATTCAATTTTAAGGTTGATCCTATTTTGTTCAAACTTAAAACCTAAGTTTTAAGTTCAAGTTTTTTTGTTAAACTTAATCCATACATTATACATTTAAAAATAATAAGTTTAAGATTACTTAAACAAATAAGAGATTTTCGATTTCAAAAAGCTCATATTTTAATTTCAATATTAAGTTTGAACCTCATCTTACTACTTTGCATCTTAAGCTTACATTTTAAGTTGAAATTTAATCAAATGCATCATAGATATAAAACATTAAGTTTTTGATTATAGATGTTACATCATTGATGCAAAGAAGCATCATTTTTGAAAAGTGAAGAGTAATTTGATTCTAATTACTTCTCTTTAGCATTATCTAAGCATATATTAAAACAATGTGCATTTTTTGGATAAACTTCTTTGAAGAACAATTCCTCGACAGTACAACTCTATAACATAACTGTCTTCACGAGCAAAACTATGAATGAAATCATCAATAAATTTTTTTATCTATGAATTCATTAAGGCCTTTCTGAGCAAAAATATTTAAATTTACTTAATTTATTTTATTAATCATTTGAGAATTATCTTCTTTGTTAATGTACATAAGCATTATTGCAAATTTCAACTCTCCAATACAACTCTATAACATAACTGTCTTCACGAGCAAAACTCTGAATGAAATCATCAATAAATTTTTTAATCTATGAATTCATTAACGTCTTTCTGAGCAAAAATATTTAAATTTACTTAATTTATTTTATTCATCATCTGATAATTATCTTCTTTGTTAATGTACATAAGCATTATTGCAAATTTCAACTCTCCTTTAATAGAATGATTATTATCTTGAATCGCTCCAATTTTAAAAGTCATTTGTAATCGTTTGTTGAACTCTTTCGACAAGCATATGAACATAGAGAAAATCAATAAAAGATATTAGAATATATTCTGTCTTAGAGTTCATCCCGTTGAGTGCAAAAACCAATCTGGAGAAGAAGGTTATTGAAATACATTTTCGAGTATGTAAACTGTATAGTTCTGAGTCAAACCTAAAGAAAACAATTTTAAATGGAAGAACTTTTTCTGTACAAAAACTTTCCATCTTGTTTAAATTGAAACCAAATCTATAGATTGACTATGAAATAATATTTGTTTTGGTCTTTATATCCATTGCAACTCTATACAAATGACTAAACAAAGAGATGGAAACCTTTAATAGAGGAGGAGATTTTTTTGCTCTGCTTAATGAATCTTTCACAAATGTCTCACTGTAATTTTTAATTTTTGTATATTATATATAAGTGATGTTATATTTCTTACAGAACTTTTCCGAAATAAAAGCCTCTTGTTAAATCAATAAAAAAAGCAATTTTTATATTTTTTAACACACGATCAACCTTTAATCTCAATAGGATTTTTTCTATGTCAATCATGTGCTTCAATGATTTTGCTTTTTTTAATATTTTTTTAAAAAAATTGTTTTTTGAATTTTTAAAATTATATTTTTGTGTAAATCTATAATGCATCTGAATAATATCGGACTTAATATAATTGTCCCTGGTGCTTGCTTTAATTGACCATTTTTTATTGCTACCATCTTTGCAGCCGACGCTGTAACATCTTTTGATGAATCTCTTTTGCTATTTGGCACTTCACCCTTTACATTAAATAGTACTCTTGGACTATATAAACGCATGATTGATATCCAATTCTTCCATTCATTATCATTACATAAAAGAATGTGCAAATTATTCTTTATAAATTCTTTTTGTAAAATTTGCTTTCTAATCTTTATAAAATTTTATGAAAAAATAATATATAAAATTTAAATAGATACAAGTTTTAATAGATAATAATACATATTAAGAAACTAAATATATAAACGAATAGAATTTCGAAAAGAAAGTAAAAAGACTAAGAATATAAACATACATGTCATGGTATATATAAATTCTCTTTTACTCTGATTAACACACGGAGGAGGTTTGGATGGAAATCCATTAGCTTTCTATTAAGATCTAACTTATAGAAGTTGATCCACAAATGGTTCCTTTTGTAATCATTTTGTCACCATCAAATTATAGAAGGATGTGATAGTGACGAAGTCATTGCAAAAAAAACCATTCGTGGATTAACTTTTAGAAGTTAGATTTGAATGGAAAGCTAAGAAATGTCGATCCAAACTTCTTTCGGATGTTAATCAGAGTAAAAGAGAATTTGTATCATGGAAAGTATTTTTATATTTTTAATACGTTTACTTTATTTTCGAACTTGTATTTATTTATGTATTTAGATGCTTAATGTGTATTATTATCTATTAAAACTTGTATCTATTTAAACTTTATAAATTGTTTTTTCGCAAAATTTTGTAAAACTACATAATAGATTTTATATAAAGGATTTTTAAAGAATGATTTGCACATTCCTTTACGTGACGATGATGAACGGAAGAATTGGATATCAATCATGCGTTTGTATAATGAAGAAGCACTACTTAATACAAAAGATGAAGTGTCAAATAGCAAAGGAGATTTATCAAAAGATGTTACAAGAACGACTGCGAAGATGATAGCAATGAAAGGTGATCAATTAAAGAAAGCACCAGTGATAGTTATATTAGGGCCAACAGTATTCAAATGAATTGAAGATTTAAATAAAAATAAAACTTTAGAAATTCAAAAGATAATTAAAAAAAAAAAGATTATTAAAAAAAACAAAATCATTGAAGGATACGGTTGACATGGAAATTAAAAACTGCTCATGTATTAAAAAATACAATAATTATTTTTTTAATTAATTTAACAATAGAGGTTTTGACTTGAGAAAAGCTTTGTGAGAAATATAACATCGTATATATACAATATACAAAAATTAAAAGTTACAGTGAAATATTTGTAAAAGATTAATTAAACAGAGCAATGTAATCTTCTCTTCTATCAAAGACAACCATAATTCCTTAGTCATTTGTGAAGAGTTGCAATGGGTATAAATACTAGATCAAATATTATTCCATGGCCAATACATGGATTTGGTTTTGATATAAATAAGATGAAAAGTTTTTGTACATAGAAAGTTCTTTCATTCAACATTGCTTTCTTTATGTTTGACTCAGAACTGTACAATTTACATGCTCGAGAACGTATTTCAATAACCTTGTTCTCCGGATTGATTTTTGCACTCAACGGGATGAACTCTGAGACAGAATATATTCTAATATCTTTTATTAATTTTGTCTATGTTCATATGCTTGTCGAATGAGTTTAATAAACGGCTACACAAATGGCTTTTAAAATTGAAGCGATTCAGGGTAGTAAATCCCTCAATTAAAGGAGAGTTGGATTTTGCAATAGTGCTTATGTATATTAGCAAAGAAGACAATTATGAGATGATTGATAAAATAAATCAAGCAAATCTAAATATTTTTGCTTAGAAAAGCTTTAATAAATTCATAGAAAAAAATTCATTGATAAGTTCATCGAGAGTTTTTCTCGTTTAAGACAGTTATGTAATGGAATTGTATTGTTGATGAATTGTTTTTCAGAGAAGTTTATCCAAAAATTATAGATATTTTGATATATATTAAGATTATGTTGAAGAAAAACAATTAGAATCAAGTTACTCTTCACTTTTCGAAAATGATCTTTCTTTGCGTCAATGATGTGATATCTGTAATCAAGGTACAGATAATATAAAATGTTCTGTAAAATAATCTGTTATCAGTAATCTAGATATAGATAATATAAACAAAATGTTTTGAAATGTTGATGCTGATATTGATGTACTACCTAGTGAAGAAGAATCTTAAAGTAAGAAAGAAGATATAGAATACGAAGGAGATATTGTTACAATGGATGAAGATATTGCAGGTACTTCAAATATAGGAGAAGAAAATAAACCTTGAGAAAACATTGATTCAATGTACTTTAATAAATTTCAAGTCTTTAAAGTATGAATTTATATGTAAGTCATTTATGTTAATCTCGAACAATATAATTTTATTTTGAATATATTAACTCTTATTGAATAAAATGATCCGAGTATTATTTAAATTTTTTTATTTATTGTTAAATATCATATATTTGTGAGTTGAAATTAGACATCTCTGATCTATTTGAGTAATCTAGAAATTATTGTTTTTTGATCAATGATGCATGAATTTATCTATTAGTTTTTTTAAATCGATGATGCATGATTGATTTATTTGTGATTTGAAAATAGAAATCTTTTATCTGAGTAAATCTTAAACTTATTGTCTTTATATCTATGATTTGATTAAATTCCAGATTAAAATGTAGGCTTAAGGTGCAAAGTAGTAAGATGAGGTTCAAACTTAACATTGAGATTGAAATGTGAGCTTTTTGAAATAAATAAACTCTTATTTGCTTAAGTAATTTTAAACTTCTTGTTTTTAAATGTATACATAGGTTAAAATCAATATTAAAACTTGAACTTAAAACTTAAGCTTAAAGTTTGAACGAAATAGGATCAACCTTAAGATTGAACCTCTCCGTTCTTTAGAGATTCAAACGTAATATTTTTATTTTAAGAGAGGCTTAGAGATTTCTTGCTTCATAAGATGTTATATACTGAAATTGAACCTCTCCTCTCTTAAGTGATAGAAACTCAGTTCGTTTACTTTGTTAAAGATCTTTATTTACAAAGACTCTTTATTAAAGTCTCGACCTACTCTAGGGCACTGATGACGTGAGTAGGGATGTCATAGCTATTTGTTCAAGCTATGCATGATAAAGTTTAATTCTGATACTTGTTGTTGAGGACAGACATAGAAGTTGATGATGCACTTTTTGTTTTGTTTTAGTTCTTGTTAAATTTGCATTTTTTCATATATATATATATATATATATATATATATATATATATATATATATATATATATATATATATATATATATATATATATTTATATATATATATATATATATATATATATATATATATATATATATATATTTTAATTTATATTTTTGATTTTATTATTTTTATTTATTTGTTAATATTATTATTATTACGATTTTTAATTAATTGATTTATTTATAGTTTCTCTCTCTCTCTCTCTCTCTCTCTCTATATATATATATATATATATATATATATATATATATATATATATATATATATATATATATATAATTTAATTTTTGATTATTTTTTAGTGTGTCTCATTTTGTATTGGTTTTCTTTCTTGTTTGTATTTTTCATGTCTTATATTGATCTTAAGTCTCTTGCTTTTGTTTGTTGTTTTTTCTAATGTATATGTGTTTGTGTTTTCTATCTTGAGTTCGTGAGTTTAGATAACTCTGAACTTATGAAGGTGTATATTCAAACGTAAGTTTTTTATATAAGAGAACTTAAAGATTTCTTGCTTTATAAGATGTTATATACTCATTTTAAAAATCAAGCTTTGTTTTGAATATTTCTTTGAGTCTATATTCATGAAAGAAATCTTTATTCATTTTTTTTATAAAAATGTTTTGTGGATGTGGTTTCGTATATATGCATAAGATATTTATGTGAGAGAGAGAAATTAATTGAGAAAATAAGTATTGATATGTGTGCACATTGTATTGACTATTTTATCTTTTGAATTACTTTTTTCTTTATATAGATGTTAACAAAAATAAACTTTTCATAAGTGATGATGGTATTGGAAAGCTTGTTGGCAATTTGGAGGATGAAACGAGTATTCTACATGAGCAAAGCTCTTATCAAATATTAGATAAGCTATGTAATGGAGAAATAACATGGTAGGTCTTTTTGGATTTTATGAGATATGTTATGTAATATTATAATTATTTCATTTGAATTTTAACTCATTTTTTAACTACTTTCTTTTCATGTTTGTAGAATTAGAGATTATTGCAAAACAAAATCTATTTTTTAAATCAAATAGAAAGAATATGCAAATAACATTTATATATCCATATTAGTAAATAATCTTAAAGCTTTGTTTATACGTAGTATATTTATTTAAACTCATTGTTTGTTCTATGCAGAGAATATCAATTATCCACTTCATACAAGGAAGCATGTACTCCTTGATCTTAAATGGTCTTCTGTTTAGCCAAGATATAAGATGGAACATATCAGAGAAAGATTATGTCAAAATTTATACAAATAATGATGGCAAAAACATATCTATATATCTAGGATGTTTTGAATTTTTGGATTCTATTTTTCAACACTTTCATGTTGATGTTTGGCCATCCATGTCGAAAAATATTGTTTTGGCTTATGTGAGATTCATAGAGGAACATAAAAAAAAAGGATATCCCTTTTTCATGGTCTAGAGTTAAGAAGATTATTATATGGATCACCTAGAAGAAATATATAGGCAGATGAACTTATATGTTCAGTCTATTTTTAAGCCAATACATAAAGTTTGGTGGTACTTCCAAAGCTTTTGCACAAGGAAAAATACATTGCTCATTGAATGCATCAATTTATAGAATGTAGAATATCAATGCATTAATATAGAATATAGAATGCATTAATATAGAATGTATCATCAATTTAATGGATTTTTATATAAATCTAATTAGCTTTGTCTCCTTTTTGCAGGACACAAATGTTGATTTGCATTCAAATTACAAAGAAAACATAAGGTTGGCATTGATGTGTTGCTCGTTTTCACACACATATATGCATCTTCATTAACAAAGAAAAGATTTTCTTCATTCTTAAGAGATGAAAGAAGGGTGTTAATTCTGTAAATGAATGGCCTTTTACTCAATACATATGAGAAGGAAAGGGATGATCTACCATCTGAATCTTTGCAAAATCATATGGATTTTATCGAAGAGAACCCAAGAATTTCGCATAATATTTACAAGGATGCATTATATTTCTTGGATTTTTGTATGGATCTTTTTGAAGTGTGGATTTGGATCATAGAAAAATTGTTGAAAACTCAAAGAATACTTGCATTATGTTTTCCAAAACAACATGAAAAATCAGAGTGTATGCCAAAAAATTGATATCTGCATTGGATGTAAGTTTGTGCATCATAAGAACTTGGAC
Organism: Ceratopteris richardii; assembly: GCA_020310875.1. Lineage (NCBI taxonomy): Eukaryota > Viridiplantae > Streptophyta > Polypodiopsida > Polypodiales > Pteridaceae > Ceratopteris > Ceratopteris richardii. The sequence continues at coordinate 34,413 of MU262305.1, forward strand.
ATAATTTGGAAAATTTTCATGATTTGGATGGAAATAATACCCTTATTTTTTATGATACATTGTAGCATGTAATTTGGAATACGTAAGGGAGTTACATGGTTCTATCAAAGCTATGAAGGCATTCGTCAGAGGAGTTGGAAATTTTAACAATGGTTTCTTGGCTTCATGGATAGATTTGCACAAAGAATAGGCGTTCTTATAAAATATTTTAAGATCATGTATTCAATTTTATTGTTTTTTTCAAAAGCCACATATTTTTGGGATTGTTCAACCAACGGAACAATGATTGATAGATTAAATTGCATATATTTGAGTTATTATTAAATTGGATTGTTTTTCGAGTTCATATGGTAAATTTATTATATAATTAAATTGGAACAACTTATTCATGTTTTTAAACACCATATTATACTTTTCAGATTGTTTACCCAAGTCAACAATTATTAGTATGTCAAATCGTATATAATTAAGTTATTGTTAAATTAGATTACTTTTGGGTGAATCAGAGAGTACTTTTCTTTGTATTCCTTTTATATTCTCTTTGGTGTATTTTTAAATAAGTTCATCAACCAATAATATTTTCTTTGT
>MU262305.1:40000-45000 GCA_020310875.1 Ceratopteris richardii
TTCAAAATATTATGCAAGAAGGGAAGAAAGGAAAAGAAAAAATAAAAGAGTATATTTTTTTATTCATAGAATGGAGGAAAAATAGTTCCTCTAAGAATGTTAAGAAAAAAAAGAGAAATATATCCTCCACATCTAAAAGGGGAAATAAGATTCAAATCGAAGAAAGAAATATCTTTGAGAACATCTATGAGAGAAAGAAATCCACGAGCTTCATTGTGCATATACGAAAAAAAATTAAAACATAATGAAGAAAGAGTTTTTCATGATTCATCACATAATGAAGATTCTTGCGAGGCATTGAACAAAGAAACTGATGTATTATAGAGAAATCATACTTGATGATTGGTGAGATTGCCACCAAACACACCCTGATAAATTTAGATTTCTCTCCTCGCTAACCTGCAAGAAAATACTTATTTGTCCTTGCAAAGAAGAATACATGCACTGTACAATACGAGTCCACGTCTAAACTACATGTACACTCTAGGAAGCAACAATGCATATTAATTGACAAGAAACTTATCTGGAGGTTCAAAAGATAATTTGCACAAAAAAAAACAACTTTTCTATATGATGATTTTCCCTAAAGTATTGATTCTTTTGATAATAAAGAAAAACACCCCATAAGGACACTTTGAGATATTGAATATACTATCTCTATTAAAAAAGTCTTTTTGAAAAAGAATATTGTTCTCAGGCTTAATCTAAAGAATTGTCATTCTCCTTTATAACCATTTTGAGATGGTCGATTTTTAAAGAAAATCTACATCCTAGATATTGATAAAAACACACAAGGGAAATGGGCAAAGTCACTATTCGGATCAATTAATTGATAAATTTTAATTTGATCTATGCGTGCTTGTGAAATTTATAGAAAGATTATGCATTAAACAATTGATCATTGTTGAGATTGGAAAATAGTTATTGACTCATAATGTGATAATGATTGCTACTTTGATGATTAAGTGAGCACATGGATATAGGTTATACTCAATGATCGAGTTGGAAGCCAAAGGATGTAAATGGGATTACAAAAAATGCGAAAGTGATGAATCAATCAAAAGATCTGAAGCGTGTCTTATTGCGAAAGGGATACGCATGAAATTATGTTCTTTGCATCAATAAGATGCTCCTTTTTTGCTTTCAATTTATGTCTCGATTTTATATGCTCTTTTTTTAATGGCTTTAGGAACTGATAGATAGCTATCCTTTAGAAGCTGATGGACATTTTAGTTAGAAGTATCCTTTAGTATAAGCGGTTTTAAGCTACTATTCTAGAATGCATTATGTGTTACTTTTGATATTATCTATACAGATTTAATTGATCACGTTGCACCTCAGTGCCTTCTATGCTTTATAATGAGACCTTCTCAAAATTATAATGTTCTTGATCATCATTGTTCAACGTATAAGGTGATGCAGACTTGATATTTTTCACTCTGTGAAATGTAATTGGAGGCATATCCAAATAGCTGCACACTTATTCATCCAAGAATATAATGATGATTAACATATATCTAGGTACGAGTCTCGTTTTCATGTAACAAAGTGACATTGACATTATCTTACATAATAACAGGCAATGGGCCTCACGGTGAGGTTGTGGAAGCATAGTTAGATGTCACATAGAATTCAAAGAACTGAGGTTTCCATATCAACCATCTATCGTCACAAATAACACTCCATCGATAACAAAAGAAAAGGGGGATCGAATTCATGATTCCTCAGGTAGGTGCATTTTCATGATAGAAGGTATAACCAAACACAAACATGCAATGAAGCAACACATTGAGCATCACTTACTTGCATAGTTATGACATGAGTCACCTCCTTCTCAAGGAACAAGTTCCATGTAGAGTAGCTATGGGACTTTATGATATTCGAGGGGTTGATTCTTCATATATCCTATCCTTATAGAGTTTTTAGCATGTGACTATAGAACACTAGGATGATGGGCATGATGGAATTGAAAAAGGTTCATTGTATATATAGGAATGTGGATCCACTATATAGTTCTTATGATGGGATGCAACACATTTCTCTTATAGTTAAACAATTTCTCTTATAGTTTCTCCAATTTCTTGAGGACGCATCACCTTTCGCTGCTTAGAGTTAAGCAATCACACAAATGAATCACCCTGTAATAAGGAGTTCATCGGTAAGACCATTGATAAAGAAAACTCACACATAAACTAATGCCTCAACTGGTGTTATATAGCAAAGATGATGAAACTATCAAAATGTTGATAGAAAAGAAGATGCACGCTATTTCCACACATTTGCATCTTTAAAGAAAGTACATGAGGCAAATGTTCTAGTTAAACTTTGTAAACAATCAGCGCTCCTTAACATTCATGAAAAAAAAACAAACCTCTCGTCCCCTTCATGAGGATCCACTTTCTTTTGGAATCACTCTTTTCCAATGTAGACACCATATGATGTTTAACAGGGGGAAAGGTCCTGGACTTCCTAATTTATGTAGGAAGCCATTTATATTAATTTCTTTGTTAATTTCTCTAAGAGATTCGCTTGTAGTGACATTACGAAGATTTGAAGAGCATCAAGTAGCCTCGCCAAGTAGAACTTTCTTCCAACTTCTTGATTGATACAACAAAAGATTCTCTCGTCACTCCAAATATAGATATTCTTTGGGAAGGAACAAAAGATATGATCAATATCCTCTCTTCCATTAAAGCATCTTTCACACCATAGAGAGTAAATATAAACTTGATTTCCTATTGCATTACTTCAAATCCCACAATGGATAATTTTCCAAAAACGAACTACTTTTTTGTACTCCTTCAAGTGATGCCATCACTCTATGAACTTGTCATGCCATTTGATCCAAGACCAATCGACAAGACATGTTTTTTTGAAAACATCACAATTTCTATGTCTTTCTTGAATCTAGGAATATTTCCTAGCTTGTTACCGTTAATCCACTTCAGCCCCCTTGAACATTCAAAAACTCACTCAAGCATAAACAAAATATGTGAATCATCTAATGCATTAATTCCATGTCTCAATAGGCGCCAATGGTTATAATGCAATCCAAGAATTGAATCAATGTCCTTAACTATGATTATTCCAAATATGCTTCCACCTATGAAGACCTTTGAACTAGAGCTTGTTAGGTTCTTTGGATGTTGGATTTCTCCACTTCCATCATTGTAGTGATAGGGAACCATGGAAATATTTTATCTCATGCCAACCACCCACATCTTGACCCTACTGACTTAGGAATGGGGTTTGATCTTATTACAAGTTTTCCAAAAGAAGATGAACAAGAAGGTGGCTTGGGGATCAAAAGAATGATGCATAGGAGGATGATGTAGGCAAGGTCTCCAATCTAGTGGATGCATTAAGCATCAAATGTTGGTCATTTCTAAAAATTAGCTTTGACTAGGAATCACTTGTGTTAGTCTAGGCCTTGACCATCCATATGGAAGCAAGCATGCTAGAAAAGGTCTCAACATCATGAATGCCCAATCCGCCACTATCCTTAGGGTTGGAGTAGTTGTTCCAATTAATTATAGGCATCCCGATCATATTAGAGTTTCTTGATAAAAGAATAATTTTGGAGGATCTTTCCATACATAACCCCATACTACTTCTTATTGTTCCCTTTTAAAATTTTGATCAAGGAAAATTAAAGAACTTCTATTATATGATGAGGCATATTGATTTTGTACTAGACTTAGTCTAAATACGAGTAAGGTGAAGATATACAAAGAAGATAAAAGTAAGTTAGTTTGAACCTCTAGGAACAATTCAAAGCTTGTAAGAAGTACCTCATGAAGCATTGAGCACCATCTCTGTAAGAATCTATAACAATCCTTCTGTTTTGCTATCGTTGTTGCAAGGTGTTGTTTAAGCTCATGGATTTGAGCACCGATAGATGGGCCAGCTACATTCGCTCTAGAGGAAGTGAAATATCACGAGCCATATTCAAAATTTATACCATTTGGGTTTATGTCTTTTCCAGCTAAAAAAGGATCTCCAAATTTGTAGTAAGGCAAGCCTTTTAATCATAGCTTCATTTGGGTCTCTGGGTCATTGGATCAAGGCATGATGCATGCTCATCCATAAGAGAGATAAGAGATAACCTCTGAACAACAAAGGTCTTTCTAATAAAAGGGAACATGAAAATAGTTCTACATGTAAACTCTTCTTAGGATTCAAAAGTTCCAACAATGTATTGAGTGTTAGTTCTCTATGGTTTGATTAAGATTAATTTGGCCTTAGATGACAACAAAACAAGTTTTCTTATTTGGTGTTGACTCTTGTGAATATAGGCACAAAGAAAAGTTTTCTCCATAGAGGAAGCAACATTGGCTCACTCTTGAAGGGCAAAATAAGAGAAAGAAAGTAAAGAATCCTTCAATTTTCTACGAAAAGAAGTGCTAAATGATGTTTTGATCCATTGTCTTTATTGTACAATCATAGATGGTTCATTGGAGCTATGTATGATTATCCAATATTTTATGATCGTCTTTGTTATCCTTCATGATCTATTCCTTGGGGAATTTATTCTTTACCATGGTGAGTATGAAGTATGGTCTACATCAATTCCATAAGATTCATTGATATGACTATCCAAAAACATGTATATGTATTGATAAAGGAATCTCCTAAAAACACTTGTCCTTATTCTATATAGGGATCTAGCCAGGAACTTCCTCCATCCATGGAATATTTATTCTACCATGAACTAGGATGATGATTTTGCTAAATAGTCATTAAAAGTGTATTTATTCAAATTTTAGGAATGCATATAGTGATAGGAAGGAAAACCTACTACATAATGCTTGAGAGAATTGCAACCCATCTAGAAGAAACATTCAATGATACTTAAAAAATGTTTTTATATAAGATGCGTATGAATTACATCTAATAGCCAAAGTATTCCATTGGTGCAAGTGATTATGTTGTAGGGGAATACTTTGTATGGTTCATCTATAATTTTTATATAGGAAAAAACTCAATCCACACAACACAGC
>MU262305.1:50000-55000 GCA_020310875.1 Ceratopteris richardii
AGTGATACTCTGATTTTGTGCATTTTTGCTCAAATTTCAGCATATTAACTTCTTCATCGTGCAATCATGGCGTCATCCTCCTCAGATGTGAAGAATCTATTTGAGATTCGATGTTTTGAGGGAACAGGTTTCGATTTGTGGAAGGAGAGAATGCAAGGTATTCTCTTCTTGAAGGATTGTGATAGGGCATTGGAGCCTGAAAAACCAGAAGATATGTCACAGGAAGCTTGGCTGATCTTGAACAAGAAAGCTGTTACGTATATCAGAATGGCCGTCTCTGATGAGATCTTGGTAGATCTCAAAGGGCTGACCTATGCTTCAGAAATATGGGCAAAGCTGAAAGCAACTTATGAGAACACTACGCCTGTGGACCAAGTGCATTTGATGCGGAAGCTTGTTGGTATGCAACTTGATGAGTCCAAGAGTGCAGCTGAACACTTATCCCTCTTTACAGGTACTTTGTCACAATTGGAGGACTCAGGTATGGCTGCTTTTGATGACAAACTTAAAGCCATCTTCTTTCTTATGACACTTCCTGACTCCTGGGAGACACAGGTAGTCTCATTGTCCAATAACCCCAACCTGACCTTTGATGGTGTTAGGGGTTCTATACTTAATGAAGAGATCAGGAGAAAAGCAGGTGGTGAAGGTGGAAGCTCAGCTAACATGGTTAGAGGCAGGACAGATAAGAGGAGTAATAATGCACAAAGGAACAAGAGTAAGAGCAGGGAAAGAGGTAATGGAAGCAAAGGTAAAAGCAATGATGTGACTTGCTATCAGTGTGGCAGGAAAGGCCATAAGAAACCTGATTGCCGCTATTACAAGGCACAGCTTGAAAGAAATAGGAATGTTGGAGATAAAAAGAAGGGAAAGAAAGAAGACAAGACTGATGCATAGGACATCCAAAAGGACAAAGAGAAGGCCAATGTTGCCTCTAATGTAGTCATAGAGGAGCTCTCAGATGTTGAGGATATTTTGTGCACTACTTTATGAGCTGATGATACTTATGCATATGATTTCTCTCTGAATGTTCATACACAGGACATGTCGATCACCAAAAGTGATCTTATCGATGCTTTGTTGACTGTTAATGATGCATTGGCCCAGACATGGATAGTTGACTCTGGTGCTTCTTTTCATGTGACTCCTATCAAGGAGTGCTTTTCTACTTTTACTGCAGGCAGCCATGGCCATGTATACCTTGGAAACAATCATGCTTGTTCCATTGAGGGTATAGGCACAATGCATTTCTCTACAAATGGCACTAATGAGTTGGTCTTGCATGATGTACTTTATGTACCAGGGATGAAGAAAAGCTTACTCTCTATGGGTCAAATGGATATGCATGGTTATAGCATTCTCTTTGAGAGAGGATCATGGAAAATGACAAAGGGATCAAGGCTTATTGTGAAAGGCATAAAGAAGGGAACTCTCTATTGCTTGCATGGGAAAGCCTTATCAGGCAAGTTCATTGCTTTGGCTGAAGTTCACTCTCATATGGAGTTGTGGCATAAGAGACTTGGCCATATGAGCCAAAAGGGTCTCACTAGGCTTTGTAACTCAAAGAAGCTTGATGCTAAAGGCACAAAGCTTGATTTTTGTAATGAATGTCAATATGGAAAGCAAGTAAAACGTTCCTTTTATTCTGGTGTGTCTCGTAAGTCTTGTGTACTTATCTTGTTCATTCTGATGTATATAGCATGGCCACCAAATCTATGGGGGGTGCTTTGTATTTCATCTCTTTTGTTGATGATTTTTCTAGAAAAATTTGGGTTCAATTGCTTAAATCTAAGGATGAAGCATTTGCTGCGTTTAAGCGTTTTCATGCATTTGTGACCACCCAAACAGGTAGAAAGCTGAAATGCTTGCGTACGGACAATGGTGGTGAGTATACAAGTGCTGAATTTCAGAAATTTTGTGAAAATTTGGGCATTAAGAGGGAGCTTACTGTTCCATACAGCCCCTCTTCTAATGGTGTGGCTGAACGCTATAATAGGACACTTTGTGAGAGGGTGAGATGCATGCTGTCCACAGCTAATCTCCCTCATGGATTTTGGGGAGAGGCACTCAAAACTGCTGTACATATTTGCAATAGATCCCCTCACATGTCCTTGAAAGGTGACATCCCTGAAGAGGTTTGGTCTGGCAAACCTGCTTCGTATGATCACTTACGTGTCTTTGGTTGCGAGGCTTTTGTGCACATAAGGCCGGATCTGAGAAACAAACTTGATGCTAAGTCCATAAAAGGTCTCTTCATGGGATATGGTGAAGAAGGTGAAATGGGCTACAGAATTTGGATACCTCAGCTCAAGAAAGTTGTACGCAGCCGGGATGTTGTTTTTAATGAGGCAAGAAAGTTGTACGCAGCCGGGATGTTGTTTTTAATGAGGCAAGGCTGCTTCAAAATAATTGTTCCTCAAAGGATGACCATAAAAGGGTCAGATTTCAGCATGACCAGCTACCTATTAGGCCTGATTTTGATCCTCAGGATGCACCACAAAGGACTGAAAATATTGATGATCCAGTGGTTTTTGAGCCAGATGATGCTGGACATAGTTGGTATTCGTACTCGTACGGATATATCCATACATACCTGCCGATCCGTACGTATCCGTACGTACCGTACGGTTTCGTATGATTTTTTTTTTTTTTAACTTTCAGAACTTGATCAGGCCTCAACGGATCCTCATTTCCCTAATTGTCTCATGCCCAAAGCTTCTTCTCTCATAAACATTTTGATGCATTTTACTCATTAACATGATGTCTATCATGTTACATATGAAATATATAATTTTTAGCCCCAAAAAAAAATTTCGTACTTTATGGACGTACGAATACCGTACGGGAAGCCCCAAATCTTAGGGTACGTACGTAGTACCGTACTAATACGTACCGTACTAATCATACGGATCGTACATTACTAACTATGATGCTGGATAGCAAAATGACGCTCCTGATGGGCATATGCAGCCACCTATTCATGCTGAAAACAGGGCTGGAAATGATGTGCAGCAGCCCATTAACAATGGACATGTTGATATACCTCCTGATGTAGATCCATTGCGAGATAATGTGGATCATTGGGTAAGAAGATCTACACGTGCTAGGAGGCCAATGAACAGATATGATCCCTCTATACATTACATTATGTTATCAGATGAGGGGGAGCCTCTCACTTATAAAGAGGCAAAGCTATGTGAGCACAAGAAGAAGTGGGAGTTAGTCATGCAGGAAGAAATAAAGGCCTTGCATACAAATGATACTTGGGATCTTGTTGAGTTGCCCAAAGGTAGGAAAGCCATACCTAACAAGGGAGTATACGAAATCAAAACTGTTGATGGCAAACCCAAGTATAAGGCAAGGCTGGTTGCTAAGGGATATGCCCAAAAGGAGGGCATTGATTTCCAAGAGGTGCTCTCTCCGGTAGTTAAAATGATCACTCTACGTGTGATTTGCTACAACAGCTGCTTTGGATTTGGAGCTATTCCAAATGGATGTTAAAACAGCCTTTTTGCATGGTGACTTAGATGAAGAGCTGTACATGAAACAGCCAGAAGGATATGCCATTCCTGGAAAAGAGCATCTGGTATGCAAGCTGAAAAGGAGCTTATATGGGCTGAAACAAGCCCCTAGGCAATGTTATAAGAAGTTTGATGCATTTATGCTCAAACATGGGTTCAAAAGAAGCCATGCAGATCACTGTTTGTACACTAAAAAGGATGAAGATGGCAGCCCAATCATTCTTGTGCTGTATGTAGATGATATGCTGCTGGCTGGGAAGAAAAAGGGCACTCTAAATGCTCTCAAACAGCAGCTGAACTCTGAGTTCTCAATGAAAGACCTTGGGGAAGCTGAGCATATTCTTGGTATGCGAATAAAAAGGGATAGACAGCAGCATACTTTGCATTTATCCCAAGAAAAGTACATTGATAAAGTACTGGACAGATTTAATGTGGCTGATTCTAAGCCTCTTTGAGTGCCATTGCAGCCACATGTCAAGCTTTCCAAAGATGACTGTCCCAAGGATGATGATGCAGCCAACTACATGAAGAGTGTTCCATATGCATCAGCCTTTGGTTCACTTATGTATGCTATGGTTGAAACTCGGCCAGACATTGCTCATGCAGTGGGAGTTGTTAGCAGGTTTATGGCTAATCCTGGCAAAGCCCATTGATAGGCAATCAAATCTATCCTGAGGTACTTGAAAGGGACCAAGAATAAATGTATTTGCTATGGCAAAGATCCATTGGAGCTGAAAGGCTTTTGGGACTCTGACATGGCTGGTGATGTGGATACTTGTAAATCCACAAGTGGATATATATTTACTCTTGCAGGAGGTGCGATTTCATGGTGTTCTAGGTTGCAAAAGATTGTTGCTCTGTCAACTACGGAGGCTGAATATATTTCAGCCACTGAGGCTTCCAAGGAAGCCATTTGGCTCGCACGTTTATGCTGTGAGTTTCGTTTGCCCAGCAAGGCACCTATGCTTGGATGTGACAGCCAAAGTGCTATATGTTTAGCAAAGAATGCCATGTTCCATGCACGTACAAAGCACATTGATGTGCGGTATCACTTCATTTGAGAAGTGCTTGAGGATGGCCTTATCACATTGGTTAAGGTCCATACGTCACAGAATCTTGCAGATGTTCTTACTAAGTGCTTGTCCAAAGCACAACATCAGCTATGTATACAGGTGGTGGGAGTCACATAGCTTAAAGGCATCATCTATGCCTTTAAGTGGGAGGCTGTTGGGGTAAAGGCCCTAAATGACCCCTCATAGTTGTACACTTGTGTATAGGCCTTTAAAAGGCTGATTATAGTCATTTTTATTCTTTTGGCCAAGTTGAGTGTGAACTTGGCCAGGTCCTATACATAATAACCTAAACTAAAGTTAGGGCTCTTCTTCTTTTGGAGAACCCACCAAGGAGCTACGCCTCCCTTCTTCTTTTTCGATCTCCCTCTCTCTCTCTCACCTGCGTGTGCTGTTGGACACTCACCTG
>MU262305.1:60000-62500 GCA_020310875.1 Ceratopteris richardii
GTGCATTTCACTACAAAATGGCACTAATGAGCTTGTCTTGCATAATGTGCGTTATGTACCAGGGATCAAGAAGAGCTTGCTTTCTGTGGGTCAAATGGATTTGCATGGTTATAGCATTCTCTTTGAAAAAGGATCATGGAAAATGACTAAAGGTTCAAGGCTGATTGTGAAAGGCACAAAGAAGGGAACTCTCTATTGCTTGCATGGAAAGGCCTTATCAGCAAGTTCATTGCTTTGGCTGAAGTTCACTCCCATATGGAGTTGTGGCATAAGAGACTTGGCCATATGAGCCAAAAGGGTCTCACTAGGCTTTGTAACTTAAAGAAGCTTGATGCTAAAGGCACAAAGCTTGACTTTTGTAATGAATGTCAATATGGAAAGCAAGTAAAACGTTCCTTTTATTCTGGTGTGTCTCGTAAGTCTTGTGTACTTGATCTTGTTCATTCTGATGTATGTAGCATGCCCACCAAATCTATGGGGGGTGCTTTATATTTCATCTCCTTTGTTGATGATTTTTCTAGAAAAATTTGGGTTCAATTGCTTAAATCAAAGGATGAAGCATTTGCTGCGTTTAAGCGTTTTCATGCATTTGTGACCACCCAAACAAGTAGAAAGCTGAAATGCTTGCGTACGGACAATGGTGGTGAGTATACAAGTGCTGAATTTCAGAAATTTTGTGAAAATTTGGGCATTAAGAGGGAGCTTACTGTTCCATACAGCCCCTCTTCTAATGGTGTGGTTGAACGTTACAATAGGACACTTTGTGAGAGGGTGAGATGCATGCTGTCCACAGCTAATCTCCCTCATGGATTTTGGGGAGAGGCACTCAAAACTGCAGTACATGTGTGCAATAGATCCCCTCACATGTCTTTAAAAGGTGACATCCCTGAAGAGGTTTGGTCTGGCAAACCTGCTTCATATGATCACTTACGTGTCTTTGGCTGCGAGGCGTTTGTGCATATAAGGCCTGAGTTGAGAAACAAGCTTGATGCTAAGTCCATTAAAGGCCTCTTCATGGGATATGGTGAAGAAGGTGAAATGGGCTACAGGATTTGGATACCTCAGCTCAAGAAGGTCGTACGCAGCCGGGATGTTGTTTTTAATGAGGCACCACAAAGGACTGAAAATGTTGACGATCCAGTGGTTTTTGAGCCAGAAGATGTTGGACAGCAAAATGAGGCTGCTGAAGGGAATATGCAGCCGAATAATAATGCTGAAAATGGTGCTGGAAACAATGGACAGCAGCCTAATAATAATGATTTGATCATACCACCTGATGTAGACCCATTGCCTGACAATGTGGATCATTGGGTGAGAAGATCTACTCGTCTTAGAAGGAATGTGAGTAGATTTGATCCTTCATTGCATTACATTTTGTTGACAGATGAAGGTGAGCCTCTCACATACAAAGAGGCAAAGGCATGTGAACACAGCAGCAAGTGGGAGCTTGCTATGCAGGAAGAGATTAAAGCTTTGCATGCTAATGATACTTGGGATTTGGTTGAATTACCCAAAGAAAGGAAAGCCATTCCTAACAAATGGGTGTATAAAATCAAAACAGTTGATGGAAAACCCAAGTACAAAGCAAGGCTGGTTGCAAAGGGATATGCTGAGACCAAAGGCATAGATTTCCAAGAAGTATTCTCTCCTGTGGTGAAGATGACCACTTTGCAAGTGTTATTTGCAATAGTAGCTGGTCTTGATTTGGAATTAGACCAAATGGATGTACATACAACTTTCTTGCATGGTGATGTTGATGAAAAGCTTTACATGAAACAGCCAGAGGGGTTTGTTATTCCTGGAAAGGAACATTTGGTATGTAAGCTCAATAGAAGCTTGTATGGGCTGAAACAAGCTTCTAGACAATGGTACAAGAAGTTTGATGCTTTCATGCTCAAACAAGGGTATAAAAGAAGCCATGCTGATCACTGTTTGTATACGAAAACTGATGTAGATGGAAGCCTTATTATTCTTGTTTTATATGTTGACGATATGCTGATTGCTGGTAAGAAAAGAGACACCATTGATGCTCTTAAACAGCAGCTGAAATCTGCTTTCTCAATGAAAGACCTTGGGGCAGCAGAGCATGTCCTTGGAGTGAGGATTAGAAGACAAAGGGACCAGCACATATTGTATTTGTCGCAGGAAAAATACATTGAAAAGGTGCTGGACAGATTTAACATGGCTGATGCAAAGCCTCTTGGAGTGTCATTGCAGCCATATGTTAAAGTTTCCAAGGAAGATTGTCCCAAAACACAAGAAGCAATCAATGACATGCAAAATGTGCCTTATGCTTCAGCTTGTGGCTCACTTATGTATGCTATGGTTGCAACTATGCCGGACATTGCCCATTCAGTGGGAGTTGTGAGCCGGTTTATGGCCAATCCAGGCAAAGCTCATTGGAAAGCAATAAAGTCCATTTTGAGGTACTTAAAGAGGACCAAAAATAAATGCATTTGCTATGGCAAAGACCCATTGGAGCTGAAAGGCTTTTGTGACT
>MU262306.1:15000-20000 GCA_020310875.1 Ceratopteris richardii
AAATGCACCAACAGCTCCCCCTCAAGCCAAGCACTTTGGCTTAAGTCTTCATCTTTAGTCTTCAATCACATTCTGCAATCCAATCATGGATTTGAATCTGCATAGCTTGTTTCCATCCAATGCTTTAGTGAGTAAATCTGCACATTGCATATTAGTAGACACATATGTCAATTGAATGTCTTTACTAAGCAACTTCTCTCTCACATAGTGGTAATGAACCTCTATGTGTTTTGTCCTAGCATGATATATTGGATTAGCTGCAAGGTGAAGAGAGCTTGTGTTATCTCCAAAGATAATTGGAGGTCTAATGTATAGACCTAACTCTTTATACAAGAGCTTCAACCAGATAGCTTCTTGAGTGGCATTGGCAAGCCCTCTATACTCTGCTTTAGTGGATGACAATGCCACTATAGGTTGCTTCTTGGCTCACCAAGAAATAGGTTTATCTCCTGCAAAACAAATGTAACCTAATGTGCTCCTCCTATCATCCTTGCATCCTGCCCAATCTGCATCTGAATATACTTTAATGTCAATATCTGATGTATAAGGAAAGTACAAACCATGGCTTTGAGTTCCTTTGAGGTACTTCAAGATTTTCTTTGCTGCTTCTAGGTGAGGTACCCTTGGTTTGTGCATGAATTGGCTTAGCACACTAACTCCATATGCTATGTCAATTCTGGTCAAGGTAGCATAATTCAGACTACCTACCATACTTTGATATCCTGTGATGTCTTGTATTTCATCCCCTTCATGAGCACTAAGCTTTAGGTTGACCTCCATTGGAGTACTTGAGACTTTAGCATCCTGCAAGCCAAACTTCTTGACCATATCCTGTACATACTTCTTTTGAGTGATATATATACCTGAGTTGGTGTAGACTAACTCAAGACCTAAGAAGTACTTCAATAATCCAAGATCATTAATCTTGAACTCTTTCATCATCTGTCCTTTGATGTGTCTAATCCCATTGACATCATTGCCTGTAATGATGATGTCATCAACATAAACACACAAGTAGATTACCTCTGTATTACTCCTCTTTATGAATAGAGAAGTGTCTGCTTTACTCATCACAAATCCTTGGTCTAGGAGGTAGGTTGTCAACCTGTAATTCCATGCTCTAGGTGCCTGTTTCAATCCATATAGAGCCTTCTTCAATTTACAAACATAGTTTACCTTCTTGGGATCTTCATAGCCAGGTGGTTGTGACATGTAGACTTCTTCAGATATCCATCCATTCAAGAAAGCATTCTTGACATCTAATTGGTACATGTTCCAATTCTTGGATGCAGCTACACTCACCAATATTCTGATAGTTGGCATTTTAGCCACAGGAGAAAATGTCTCCTCATAATCAATGCCTTGGGTTTGTGCAAAACCCTTGGCTACCAACCTAGCTTTGTACCTGTTTATTGTTCCATCTGAATTTCTCTTTAGTTTGTAGATCCATCTGGATCCTATCACCTTCATAGAGTCTTTCTTGGGTACCAAGTCCCAAGTATCACTCTCCTTGAGAGCTTCCATTTCTTCATCCATAGCTTCTTTCCATTCTAGTTTGGTGATTGCTTCTTCATAGGTACCTGGTTCTTCATTCAACAAATCCTTTGCAAGATATACAGAATGTTTAGTTACAAGTGATGTGTCATACCCATATCTGATAAGCTTCTTACTTTCTCTCTGAGATCTCCTCATTGCTTGAGTTGAGGATTCTGGTATATCCTCTAGCTTCTTCATCTTCATCTTTCCTTTGGATTTTCATGCCTTGAATTCCTCAAGGTTAATTGTATCATCATCATCTGAGCTTGAGTCTTCTTTCTGGATTGGTTCCTCCTTGGTGAGCTTTGGGAAGTCTTCTTCCATATCATAGGGTAGACTAACCTTCCTGCATTCATTCTCATACCAAGAGTCATTCTCATCAAAGATGACATCTTTGCTTACCTTGAAGCCTTTGTTTGTTGGGTTGTAGAATCTGTATCCCTTTTGGTTCAAATCATAGCCAATGAAGATACATTTTTCAGCTTTAGGGTCTAGCTTTCCCTTTACCTGTGAGGGAATATGCACATATGCTACACAACCAAAGATTTTGCAATGATCCAGAGAAGGTCTCTTACCATGCCAAGCTTCATATGGTGTCATGCCATCAAGTGATTTTGATGGCAACCTATTTATGAGATAGGTGGCAGTAGATACACTTTCTGCCCAAAGATAATTTGGCAATTTCTTTTCATTAAGCATAGACCTAGCTGTTTCTACAATGAGTCTATTCCTTCTTTTAGCTACCCCATTTTGTTCAGGTGAGTACCTTGTAGTAATCTCCCTTTTGATGCCTCTTTCCTGCAAGAAATCTTCAAACTCATTGGAGAAGTATTCTCCTCCTCCATCTGACCTTAGCCTCTTCAAGCTTCTTCCTGTTTGGTTTTCAACAAGTGCAAGATACCTCTTGAAACAATTAAACACTTCATCTTTATGCTTCATAAAGTATAAGATGGTCCATCTGCTATAGTCATCAATGAAGGACACATAATACCTTGAACCTGAAATGGAAGGATCCTTGCTAGGTCCCCAAACATCTGTGTGTACCAAGTCTAGGTAGTCTTCATGCATAAAACCTTTCCTTGAATAGGGCAACCTGTGAGACTTACCAAACTGACATGCTCCACACTTGTAAATCATGTGTTGCTTGGATACATTAGGTATCCCAAGCACACATTGATCCCTGCACATTTGCTTTATAGTTCTTTCACCTATGTGACCTAACCTCTTGTGCCATATTTCTAACTCTGAAAGTGTTTGATCCTTGTAGTTGTATAAAGCAATATTTTTTGTATCTTCTAGCTCAAAAGTAAACAATCTACCTGATTTCTCTCCCTTGGCAATTCTTTTGAAACTATGTCTTGGGTCCTCCACATATGCTCCATGTTGAGTGAACCTGACCTGCAATCCTTTCTCCACAATCTGACCAACACTCATTAGATTCTTGGTGATGGTTGGTACATAGAGTACCCTACTCAATAAGTTTTGGTTACCATCACATGTCTTCACATTTCCAATTTTTACAACAGAATGTTTAGTGTCATCACCTGTCTGTACCTGATGTTTGCCCTTGGGTTCTTCCAAATCAGAGAGTAGTGCCACATTTCCAGCTACATGGTTAGAACATCCTGAGTCAATATAAAATAAATGATCATCATTTGTACCTGCCTTAGAGGTCATATTCATGATCAATAGGGAGTCATCTTGCTCCTCTGTGTAATTGTTGTAGTCTCTTCTGTTTCTGAATCCACCTTGGTAATTACCATTGTGGTTGTGATTGTAATTGTTGTTGTATTGATTGTTGTATCCATTGTAGCCTTGGTGTTGGTTGAATCTGCCTCTCCCTTGAGAGTATCCACCTCTTGAGTAGCCTCTTCCTCTCTGATTCTTGTAGTTCTTGTAGCATTCATCTGTGGTATGATTGGACAATCCACAAATGTTGCATGATGATGAGTTGTAGGGTCTCCCCCTACCTGATTTACCTCCTCTGCCCCTGCCTCTTGATGATCTACCTCTCCCTGCATGAGGTAGAGCCTTCTTCATCCTGTTTCTTCCCTTTACTTTTATCCTTAACTTTCTTATCAGTATAGAGAGCAGAGGGGTTGTTACCTTTTGATTGATCTCCTGCCTTTGTAAACTTTGCTTCATGTGTGAATAGTTGGCCCATGAGTGTTGTGAGATCTGGGGTATGCATGTCCATATAGAGGTCCATTGCAGTGGTGAAACTTTCCCACTTCTCATCTGCCTTGAGTCCATTTGTTACTTGCCTGACTATTTGCTCCTCTTCAATCTCCTCTCCAATGCTTGCTAATTGGTCTGCCACATCTTTAATCTTGGTCACATACTCTGAGACTGATTGCTTGGGCTGCTTCCTAAGGGTTGTGAATTCAATCCATCGTTGATTCTTCCTGGCCCTTGTGTTGGAAGAAAAGTATGTTGACAAGGTTTCCCAAGTCTCTTGGGAAGTCTTACAGTTCCTTATATGAGGTAAAAGGAAATCAGATATAGAGTTAAGAAGGTAGGACCTTGCCAAAGCATCTTTTGCACACCATTGGTTGAGTCTCTCTTGTTCATCCTTGGTGGGTAGTCCTCTAGCTTTGAATGAGGGCAATTCCTCATCTCCTGATATGTATCCAAATAAGCTTCTTCCTTGTAGATAGGTCTTCATTCTCAGTGACCAAGCTTGGTAATTGTTCCTGTCCAATTTGTCAATGAATGAAGGAAATCCATCTCCCATGTTTACCTTGTTTGCTCTGATACCACTGTTGGGAGTGATGGTTGGATGCACTCAAGAGATTGAGTTGAAGCTGCTAAACCTGCTTTGCTCCAGCCCTCCTTTGCTTCAGATATGCTTAGTACACTAGCTTAGCTTCCAAATGATACCAAGAAAGCATATATGTACTTTGCAAATGATATGTGTAATGACCAAATCAAAACAGATAACTTGGCACTTCAAAAATCCTAGAAAACTTGCTATTTCTGTAATGACACCTGCTCAGTCTTTCACTCAGTGTGACCAGCACACTTACAATTGATCTAATTCCTTCTGGACATATTAAATTAGCTTAACAAGCTACCATTTGCAAGTGGAATGAGAAGAAATGACAAACTACTAACTGAGAAATCACTTTAGCAAAATAAAGTTTACCCCCGATATTTTAGGAGCTTTGCAAACACAGACCAGTGTGCACTTCGAGCGAGATTTCTCCGAGATGACTAATTCTTTGGCCTTGAAATTTTGTAGGCATGTAGTATGCTTAGAGCTGGTTCCAATGTGCTTTGAATCACTTGCTTTGGTTCAGTAGATCCTGAGATATGCTCCATTGAAGTTGACAGACTTGGAGAGGATGACTCAGAGAAAATCAGAGATAATGAATGTAAGTCTTTCTATTAATTCACATAAATGTACAATCTCATTGGCTTGATGGATATAGCCTAATGAGTTGGAGATGTGTAGGCTATAGTGT
>MU262306.1:25000-35000 GCA_020310875.1 Ceratopteris richardii
AAGAGAGATGCTCAAGCTAGGAGCATTATCTATATGGCAGTCAATGACTACTTGCTACCTCATATTAGAGGTCTTGAAAGTGCAAGTGATATATGGAATGCTTTGGAGGAGCATTTCCAGAACACCACAAAGTCAAGGAAGGCATCTTTGTGGTCACAATTTACCACTTTCAAGAAGAAGGCCTCTCAATCCATCTCAGACTATGTAACAAGGATGAAGGACATTGCAGATGCATTAAGAGCAGTTGATGAAGACATTGAGGATGATAAATTGGTAAGGCAAATCCTCACAGGGTTGAGAGGTGATGACAAATGGAAGCCATTCATTGTGTCTACTGAATTATCACTTGATCATTTTACTCCTAACTTAAATCAGTTGCTAGGACATATGTTAACCTTTGAGCAGGATGTCAAAGGTGAAGGTGACAAGAGTACAGGTCATGCAATGTATTCAAAGGATAAGAAGAAGAATATCAAAGGAAAGCAACAAACAAATGAGGATGAAGGTACAACTAGCCAAGCTAACTTCCTAAGAGGAAGAGGAGGTGGCAAAGGTAGAGGAAGAGGCAGGAGTAATAAAGATGGAGTCAAAGCTTGCTGGATTTGTGGTAAGACAAATCACTTAGCTAATGATTGTTGGCATAATACTCAGAATAATGGTGGATATAATCAGAATTTTAATTCAAGAGGAAGAGGTGACAAGAATCAAAGAGGTAATTTCAGAGGTAGAGGTAGTAGAGGTTACTTTGGAAGAAATGCAGGTAGAGGATTCCAAAGTCAACAATACAACAATACCTACAATTATGCTTCAGATCAGAAGGAAGATTCAACATTGATAATGAATGCAACTTGTGAAAGGCAAAGTGAAGATCAAAGAGTCTTCTACATTGACTCAGGATGTAGCAATCATCTGAGTGGTAACATAGCCTTGATGACTGATTTGGAAAATAAGGTAACTAATCATGTAGTTCAATCAGGTGACAATACAAAGCACAATGTCAAGTCAATTGGATCAGTGAAGGCCAAGGATGGTAGCACCCTCTTGAGTAAGGTCTTGTATGTTCCTACAATTCCTAAGAATCTGATAAGTGTAGGACAAATTGTTGAAAAAGGTGATGGAGAGTGTTAATCTCCAAAAGAACAAGTTAACCTTGAAGTTAGATCACTTCTATATCAAGGTTAACCTTAGACTCCACCAAACTTAGAAATCATTCATCAAATTATCAGAAATATTGAAAGTTCTGAAAAATTCAACTTCTCTGAAAAGTCTGCTGCAGATTAGTCACTCATTGACTAATCAATCCTGTAAAGTTTTTGATAAAACTTTGCACAACACTTCGCCTTAAGGTTGCGCAACTTTGCCAAGTTAAATCTCTCAAAAAGATTAACCATACACTGAGAAATGTGTGAAACACTTTACCTATGTCTGAAAGTACTTCTCTGCAATGGCGACTTTGACACCTGCAACTTCTTAGCACTGGTTCTCCCAAAGTAAATCCCGTTTGATCAAGATCTTTTAGCCATAGATAGCTTACCTTCCAACTTAGATTTTAAGCCCTCATTTGTGTAAAACTTTACACTGTAGACTGAGCAATGATCATTTCATTAAAGATGAAATGTGCGCCAGATTTCTCGACTGTTAGAACATTCTTACATATGAATGTTCCTAATCAAAATTCTCACAGCCTGATTACAATTAACCTCTCAAATTCTAGCCATAGATAGATTAGCTATGGACTTAGATACGTGCAAAAGGATTTCTCAAAAGATTAAGCACAGAGGGAGCAGACAGCAAAATATCGGGCGCAAAATTTTTCGATTTCTCAGAAAATTTACATCTAAGTGAGGATGGACAATTCACTCACTCTTCATGTGTCTAATGACACTAATTTCTCTCTCCCTATTCTCAAATCTCTTCTGCTCTACTTGCCCGACATTTTCCAACATATTTATAGATGAATATATACAAGTGTATGACTAAACAAAGATATAAGTCAGCTAATGTACATATGTGTACATGTCTTTTGATTTTTCTGAATATCTCCTTCCTTCAATCACCTGACTTTGTTTTCTTCTTGACTCCTTGTCTTCATTCCTCCATAATTCTTCAATTGATGATTGTCATGCACCAACAGCTCCCCCTCAATCATTAATTGAGGTTCTTCTCTATCTTCTTGATTCCTGCCATATCCTTGAATCTTTGTAGTTTTGGTCCATCTAAACTTTTTGTCATCATATCTGCAACTTGATCTTTTGTGGGAGTGTGTATGACTTCAATCTCCTTCTCAATGACCTTCTCTCTCAGAAAATGATACTGTATTTCAATATGCTTAGTTCTAGCATGAAATACAGGATTAGCTGCCAAGTATAATGAACTCATATTGTCTCCACAAATAATAGGAGTACTCTGAATCACATCAAAAACTTTCAAAAGTGTCTTTAGCCATATTACCTCTTTTGCAGCTTCCACCATACCTTTATATTCTGCTTCTGTAGATGACAAAGCAACTGTATGTTGCTTCTTGGAACACCATGAAATCAATTTGTCTCCTACATAGCACAAGTATCCATGTGTTGATCTTCTATCATCCACATTACCTGCCCAATCTGCATCACTATATATCTTGATTTTTGTATCTGAAGTAAATCCATAGTACAACCCTTCTTTGAGTGTACCCTTGATGTACCTAAGTACTCTTTGTCCTGCAATCCAATGTTCCTTTCTAGTGCAATGCATAAATTGTGAAAGCACACCAACTGCATATGATAAATCAGGCCTTGTCAATGTAGCATAAATCAAGCTACCAACCAAACTTTGATAGAGTTTCATATCTCTGAACTCTTCTCCTCCAAACCTAGACAATTTATGGTTCACTTCCAAAGGTGTAGGTGCAACCCTGCAATCTTCCATTTTAAATTTGGTTAGCAAATTTTTAAGATACCTTTCTTGGGTCACATATACTCCATGTTGAGTATAAGAAATCTCCATTCCCAAGAAGAATGATAGGTTCCCCAAATCACTGATTTTGAACTCTTTCTCCATCTGCTTTTTGATCATTTGTATCCCCTTATCATCTGTTCCTGTAAGTATTATGTCATCAACATAAATACACACATAAATGAACCCATCTTCACTTGCTTTGACTAGCAAGCTACTATCTGCCTTTGATGCTTGAAAACCAAGATCATTCAAGAATTTTACAAGCCTATAATTCCAAGCCCTTGGGGCTTGCTTCAACCCATACAAAGCTCTCTTGAGCTTACACACATAATTTGGACTCACTTGATCTTTGAACCCATCTGGTTGCTCCATGTAGACTTCATCTGAAATGTAACCATTCAAGAAAGCATTTTTAACATCTAATTGAGACAACTTCCAACCTTTACAAGCAGCAATTGCAATGAGTGTCCTGATGGTTGTCATCTTTGCCACAGGACTATAAGTCTCATCATAGTCTACTCCATATGTCTGTGCATACCCTTTCACAACAAGTCTAGCTTTGTACCTAGACACACTTCCATCTGCAAATCTCTTTGTTTTGTAAACCCACTTACATCCAATAATCTTCTGACTATTAGGTTTAGGAACCAAATCCCATGTTTGATTCTCTATCAATGCATCATACTCCTCTTGCATAGCATCTTCCCAATTCTTCTTCCCTTTGGCCTCTTCATATGTAGAAGGGTCTTCATCTGCTTTTACCAAATAAGCATAATCTTTAGTAGTTAAGAATGAAGTGTCATAGCTATACCTTGTAGGTTGCCATTTGTGCCTAGATGATCTCCTAACTTCTGCACTTCTTGAGGTCTCTGGTTCATCACATTCTGGATCAAACCTTGGCCTCTCTTCAACTTCAACCTGCACTTCATTACTCTCACTTTCATCAAGTAATTGAATCTTTGCTTTACCTTTCCTTTGTTCCACTACTTCTTCATCATCTGCATGTACATTATATTTACCTGCATACCAAGTACCTTGCTCATCAAATGTAACATCCTTGGATACAATAAATTGCTTTGTGGATGGACTCCACAACCTGTATCCCATTTGCTTATCATCATAGCCAATAAAAACATATTTCTCTGCCTTAGGCTCCAACTTATGCCTCAATTGAGATGGCACATATGCATATGCCAAGCATCCAAATATTCTGCAATGATCCAAGGTAGGTTTCTTACCCCACCAAGCTTCATATGGTGTCATACCCTGCAAAGCTTTACAAGGCAATCTATTAACCAAATATGTAGCTGTATTAACAGCCTCAGCCCACAAATAATTTGGGCAATTCTTCTCTTTCATCATGGACCTTGCAAACTCAACAAGAGTCCTATTTCTTCTTTCTGCTACCCCATTTTGTTGAGGAGAGTACCTGCAAGTAACTTCTCTCTTTATACCTGCATTCCACAAATAATCATTGAACTCATTTGAAAAATACTCTCCCCCTCCATCTGATCTTAGTCTCCTCAATTTTTGACCTGTAATCCTTTCTGCATATGCATGATAGTGTTTAAATGTATTAAACACTTCTGACTTTTCCTTAATCACATAAATTGTGATCCACCTGGTAGCATCATCAACATATACGACATAATATCTTGAACCATTTATACTAAAGTCCTTTGAAGGACCCCACACATCTGTATGCACCAATTCAAGTCTTTCTGAATACATAAACCCATGCTTGGAATAGGATTGCTTATGAGCCTTACCTAATTGACATGCCTCACATCTGTATGTCATGTGTTGACCTGCAATGTTAGGCATTCCAAGCACTGAATCATTGTTAATCATTTCTTTGATACCTCTTTCATTAAAGTGTCCAAGTCTTTTGTGCCAAAGATCCAATTCTGACACCTTCTGCTCTCCATAAGTGAACATAGCATGTCCAACATTTCCTTGTACCTTCAATGTGAAAAGCCTTCCTTCTTTCTTTCCTGCAATAACTTGTTTATACCCTTGACTAGGGTCTTCCACATAAACTCCATCATTTGTAAACCTTACCTCATATCCTTTTTCCACAATTTGACCTACACTGATCAAATTCTTTGGAATTGTGGGAACATAGAGTACCTTACTCAGAAGAGTGCTCCCATCCTTAGCTTTGACTGAACCAATTGACTTTACCTTATGCTTTGTATTATCACCTGTCTGCACTGTATGATTAATTGCATTATGATCTAGGTCAGTCATCAAAGCAATATTTCCACTTAAGTGATTACTACATCCTGAATCAATATAGAACACTCTCATGTCCTCATGTGAGGTTTCACATGTATTCATAATGAGAGTCGAATCCTCCTTTTGATCTGATGCATAGTTGTAGTAGGTGTTATTATAGGATTGATTTTGGAAGCTTCTTCCTCCACCTCTTCCAAAAGAATTCCTACCACCTCTACCTCTGAAATTTCCTCTCTGAAATCTACCACCTCTTGCTCTTTGATTAAAGTTCTGATAATTACCATTGTTTTGATTATTGTGCCAACAATCATGAGATAGATGATTGGTCTTACCACATATCCAACAAGCTCTTGCATTCTCTTTGTTGTTTCTGCCTCTTCCTCTACTTCTGCCATTTCCTCTTCCTCTTATGAAGTTTGCTTGGTTTGATGTACCTTCTTCTTCACCTGATTGTTGCTTCCCTTTGTTGGCTTTCTTCTTGTCTTTAGAATACATTGCATGACCTGCACTCTTATCAACATCTCCTTTGACATCATTCTCAAAAGTTAGCATATGACCTAACAATTGATTCAAATCAGGAGTAAAGTGATCTAATGAAAGTTCTGTAGATAAAATGAAAGGCTTCCATTTCTCATCTCCTCTTAGCCCTGTGAGTATTTGTCTTACTAATTTGTCTTCTTCAATATCTTCATCAACTGCACCTAAAGAATCTGCAATGTCCTTCATCTTTGTCACATAATCAGAGATTGATTGTGAGGCCTTCTTCTTGAAGGTAGTAAATTCTGCCCATAGTGAAGCCTTCCTTGATTTAGTTGTATTTTGGAAATGCTCTTCCAAAGCATTCCAAATGTCACAAGCACTCTCAAGTCCTCTAATGTGAGGAAGCAAATAGTCATTGACTGCCATGTAGATGATGCTTCTTGCTTGAGCATCCTTCTTCATCCAATTCTTCAAATCTGCAAGCTCCTCCCTAGTTGGAACACTAGGATCTCTGAATTCTGGCTTTTCTTCATCTCCTGTGATGTAACCTATCAGATCTTTGCTCATAAGGTGAGCTTCCATCCTCATAGACCATGCAGGATAGTTCTCTCTATCCAGCTTTTCAATTTGGAGACTATCTCCCATCTTTGATTCACCTGTAGTCTCAAAACTTTAACCTTTACAGATAATGAATGTACCTTTACTTCGAATGTTGCTCCTTCTGATCCTTTTGATACTCTTTGTATGTCTTCCTTCAAGTTTTCTTCAACCTTTATCCTTCTGCACCTTCAAGATGTAAAGATTTGTACTTCTGCAATAGTCGGAGTCTTTTTCACTTCAATTTTGACACAACCTGCTCTGATACCACTGATGGAGAGTGTTAATCTCCAAAAGAACAAGTTAACCTTGAAGTTAGATCACTTCTATATCAAGGTTAACCTTAGACTCCACCAAACTTAGAAATCATTCATCAAATTATCAGAAATATTGAAAGTTCTGAAAAATTCAACTTCTCTGAAAAGTCTGCTGCAGATTAGTCACTCATTGACTAATCAATCCTGTAAAGTTTTTGATAAAACTTTGCACAACACTTCGCCTTAAGGTTGCGCAACTTTGCCAAGTTAAATCTCTCAAAAAGATTAACCATACACTGAGAAATGTGTGAAACACTTTACCTATGTCTGAAAGTACTTCTCTGCAATGGCGACTTTGACACCTGCAACTTCTTAGCACTGGTTCTCCCAAAGTAAATCCCGTTTGATCAAGATCTTTTAGCCATAGATAGCTTACCTTCCAACTTAGATTTTAAGCCCTCATTTGTGTAAAACTTTACACTGTAGACTGAGCAATGATCATTTCATTAAAGATGAAATGTGCGCCAGATTTCTCGACTGTTAGAACATTCTTACATATGAATGTTCCTAATCAAAATTCTCACAGCCTGATTACAATTAACCTCTCAAATTCTAGCCATAGATAGATTAGCTATGAACTTAGATACGTGCAAAAGGATTTCTCAAAAGATTAAGCACAGAGGGAGCAGACAGCAAAATATCGGGCGCAAAATTTTTCGATTTCTCAGAAAATTTACATCTAAGTGAGGATGGACAATTCACTCACTCTTCATGTGTCTAATGACACTAATTTCTCTCTCCCTATTCTCAAATCTCTTCTGCTCTACTTGCCCGACATTTTCCAACATATTTATAGATGAATATATACAAGTGTATGACTAAACAAAGATATAAGTCAGCTAATGTACATATGTGTACATGTCTTTTGATTTTTCTGAATATCTCCTTCCTTCAATCACCTGACTTTGTTTTCTTCTTGACTCCTTGTCTTCATTCCTCCATAATTCTTCAATTGATGATTTTCATGCACCAACAAAAGGTTATGAAGTTAGATTCACTAATGAAGGAGTGTTTGTGGAAGACCCTAGCAATGGGTATAAACAGATTGTTTCAAGGAAGAAAGAAGGAAGATTGTTCACATTGAAGATCCAAGGTAATGTTGGTCATGCCTTGTTCACCTATGGAGGAGATAAGATCTCTGAGTTAGATCTTTGGCACAAAAGGCTTGGACATTTTAATGAAAGAGGTATCAAAGATATGATTAACAATGGTTCAGTGCTTGGATTGCCTAATGTTGCAGGTCAACATATGACATACAGATGTGAGGCATGTCAATTAGGTAAGGCTCATAAGCAATCTTATTTCAAGCATGGTTTTATGTATTCAGAGAAGCTTGAATTGGTACACACAGATGTGTGGGGACCATCAAAGGATTTCAGTATCAATGGTTCAAGGTATTATGTGATTTATGTTGATGACGCTACTAGATGGATCACTATCTATGTGATCAAAGATAAGTCAGAGGTATTCAATACATTCAAACATTATCATGTGTATGCAGAGAGAATTACATGTCATAAGTTGAAGAGACTAAGGTGAGATGGAGGGGGAGAGTATTTCTCTAATGAGTTCAGTGATTACTTGTGGAATGCAAGTATAAAAAGGGAAATTACTTGCAGGTACTCTCCTCAACAAAATGGTGTAGCAGAGAGAAGAAATAGAACTCTTGTTGAGTTTGCAAGGTCAATGATGAAGGAGAAAAATTGCCCAAATTACTTGTGGGTTGAGGCTGTAAATACAGCTACTTATTTGGTTAATAGGTTACCATGTAAAGCTTTGCAGGGTATGACACCATATGAGGCATGGTGGGGTAAGAGACCTACTCTAGACCATTGCAAAGTATTTGGATGTTTGGCATATGCATATGTGCCATCCCAATTAAGGCACAAATTGGAACCTAAAGCAGAAAAATATGTGTTTATTGGATATGATGATAAGGAGATGGGATATAGGTTGTGGAGTCCATCCACAAAACAATTCCTTGTATCATAGGATGTTACATTTGATGAGCAAGGTACTTGGTATGCAGGTACAATAAATATTTATGCAGGTGATGAAGAAGTTGTGACTCAAAAGAAAGGTAAATCAAAGGTTCAAATATTTGATGAAGAGGAGAACAATGAAGTGCAGGTTGAAGTTGAA
Organism: Ceratopteris richardii; assembly: GCA_020310875.1. NCBI lineage: Eukaryota > Viridiplantae > Streptophyta > Polypodiopsida > Polypodiales > Pteridaceae > Ceratopteris > Ceratopteris richardii. The sequence goes on from MU262306.1 coordinate 33,715, forward strand.
GAAGTGCCAAGGTTTGATCCAGAATGTGATGAACCAGAAACCTCAAAGAGTGGAGAACTCAGAAGGTCATCAAGACACAAATGGCAACCTACAAGGTATAGCTATGACACTTATTTTTGGCTACCAAAGATTATGCTTATATGATAAAGGCAGATGAAGACCCTTCTACATATGATGAGGCAAAATGTAAGGAAAATTGGGAGAAAGCTATGCAGGAAGAATATGATGCATTGATGGAGAATCAGACATGGGAGTTGGTTCCTAAACCAAATAGCCAGAAGATCATTGGATGCAAGTGGGTCTACAAGACAAAGAGATATGCAGATGGAAGTGTGTCTAGATATAAAGCTAGACTTGTTGTGAAGGGTTTTGCTCATACTTATGGTATAGATTATGATGAGACCTATAGTCCTGTGGCAAAGATTACAACCATCAGGACACTCATAGCCATTGCTGCATGTAAAGGTTGGAAATTATGTCAATTAGGTGTGAAGAATGCTTTTTTAAATGGTTAATTTCATATGATGTTTTCATGGAGCAACCACAAGGATTCAGAGATGGAAGGTATCCAGATCATGTATGTAAGCTTAAGAGAGCTTTGTATGGTTTGAAGCAGGCCCCAAGGGCATGGAACTATAGACTTGTAAAGTTCTTGAAAGAACTTGGATTCCAAGTATCTAAAGCATATAGTAGCTTGCTTGTCAAAGCAAGTAATGATGGGTTCATATACATGTGCATATATGTTGATGATATAATTCTTACAGGTACATATGAGAAAGGCATTCAAAGCCTAAAGAAGCAAATGGAGAAAGAGTTCAAAATCAGTGATTTGGGAGACTTGTCATATTTCTTGGGCATGGAGATCTCATACACTCAACATGGAGTGTATGTAACTCAAGAAAGGTATTTGAGAAACTTGTTGATCAAGTTTAATATGAATGATTGCAGGGTAGCACCTACTCCAATGGAGGTGAATCACAAATTGAGTAGATATGGAGGTGAAGAGTTCAAGGACATGAAACTATATCAGAGTTTGGTTGGTAGTTTGATTTATGCTACATTAATTAGGCTTGACTTGTCATATGCAGTTGGAGTATTATCTCAATTCATGCATTGTCCTAGGAAAGAACATTGGATTGCAGGTCAAAGAGTGTTGAGGTACATTAAGGGTACACTAAAAGAAGGTTTGTATTATGGTTTTACATGAGATACAAACATCAAGATATATAGTGATGCAGATTGGGCAGGTAATCTTGATGATAGGAGATCAACTTATGGATACTTTT
>MU262306.1:40000-57500 GCA_020310875.1 Ceratopteris richardii
CTTTAAACTCATTGGAGAAGTACTCACCTCCTCCATCTGACGCTAGTCTCTTCAAATTCTTTCCTGTCTGATTCTCAGAAGATATTTTTTAAAGCAATTAAACACTTCATCCTTGTGCTTCATGAAGTACAATACAGTCCACCTGCTATAGTCATCAATAAAACATACATAGTACCTTGATCCTGGGATTGAGGGATCTTTGTTTGGTCCCCATACATCAGTGTGAACAAGTTCTAGGTAGTCTTGATGCATGTAGCCTTTCCTTGAGAAGGGTAACCTGTGAGGCTTCCCAAATTGACAAGCACTACATTTATATATCATGTGTTGTTTGGAAACATTGGGTATTCCAATTACACATTGATCCCTACATATCTGCGTCAAGGTTCTTTCTCCTACATGCCCTAATCTTTTGTGCCAAATCTCAAGTTCTGAAAGTGTTTGATCTTTATAACTGTATAGTGCAATGTTCTTTGTGTCTTCTAGCTCAAAAGTAAAAAGTCTACCTGATTTTTCTCCTTTTGCTATTCTCTTGAACCCATGCCTTGGATCCTCCACAGATTCTCCAAATTGGTTGAATCTAACCTGCAAACCTTTCTCCACAATGTGTCCTACACTCATCAAATTTTTGGTAATGGTTGGTACATAGAGTACCCTTCTCAACAAGTTCTGATTTCCATCACAAGTCTTAACATTTCCAACTTTAACTACTGAGTGCTTGGTGTCATCACCTGTTTGTACTTGATGCTTACCTTGTGGTTCCTCAAGATCAGAGAGTAGTGCTACAATGCCAGCCACATGATTTGAGCATCCTGAGTCAATGTAGAATAGGTGGTCATCATTTGTACCTGGTTTTGAAGTCATGTTCATGATCAGAAGAGAGTCATCTTGCTCTTCTGTATAGTTGTTGTAGTCCTTTCTAGATTTGAATCCTCCTTGTAGTTGCCATTGTAGTTGTTGTTGTAATTGTTGTTGTAGTTGTTGTTGTAACCTTGGTGATGGTTGAATCTACCTCTTGACTGTGAGTATCCACCTCTTTGATATCCTCTTCCTCTCTGATTCTTGTAGTTCCTAAAACACTCATCTATAGTATGATTTGATAAACCACAAATGTTGCATGGTGAGGAGTTATAGGATCTCCCCCTACCTTGCTTACCTCCTCTGCCCCTTCCTCTTGATGATCTACCTCTCCCTGCATAGTTGGCTTGGGAGGTCGTGCCTTCATCTTCTCCTTTCTTGTTCTTGCCTTTATCTTTAGCTTTACCTTTATCAGTGTATAGGGCAGAAGAGCTATTACCTTTGGATGTATCTCCATTCTTGTTGAGCTTGGCTTCATGAGTGAATAATTATCCCATGAGAGTGGTAAGGTCTGGAATCTGCATGTCCATGTAAAGATCCATGGAAGTGGTGAAGCTTTCCCATTTGTCATCAGCTTTGATCCCATTGATCACTTGCCTTACAATCTGCTCTTCTTCAATCTCTTCTCTTATGCTTGCTAACTGATCAGCTACATCTTTAATCTTGGTCATAAACTCTGAAATAGCTTGCTTAGGTTGCTTCCTTAATGTGGTGAATTCAATCCACAACTGATTTTTTCTAGCTCTTGTGTTGGAAGAGAAGTAAGATGACAAGGTTTCCCAAGTCTCTTGGGATGTCTTACAATTCCTAATATGTGGCAAAAGAAAATCAGAGATGGAGTTGAGTAAATAAGGCGTTGCTAATGCATCCTTAGCACACCATGTGTTGAGCTTTTCACTTCCTTTGTTGGCAATCTTCTTGTTTTGAATGAGGACAATTCCTCATCTCCTAAATGTATCCATAGAGACTCCTTCCTTGTAGGTATGTCTTCATCCTTAGAGACCATGCATGATAGTTTTTCCTATCCAAGTTATCAATAAATGAAGGAAAACCATCTCCCATTTTACCTTAGTTTGCTCTAATACTACTGTTGGGAATGATGGATGGACATTCCAAGAGAATGAGTAGGTACTGCCAAATCCTTCTTTGTACCAGGCCTTTAATACTTCAGAGTTGATAAGTGGACCTCTTTAGCTTTCCAATGACACCATAAAATGGCCTATGTACTTTGGAAATGATGTGTGTAAAGATTGAATCAAAACAGATAACTTTGGACTTCAAGCTTCAAAGAAAACCTTCTATTTTTTACTTGACACCTGCTCAATCTTTTTCTCAGTATGACCAGCACAGTAGGAATCGGAAAATTTCTTTTAGGGGTATCTAATTAGCTTAGCAAGCTAAATATTCCAAGTGGAATGATATAAAAAAATTAACTGTGCGCAGAGAAATCAATTTAGCAAGTAAACCTTTACCCCTGATTTTTTAGGACTGTTGCAGACTTTGACGAGTGATCACCTCAACGAGCTTTTCTCTGAAATGGCTGAATAGAATCTCTTTAAATTTTGACAGCATATAGAAACTTTGAGTTGGTTCCAACAAGCTATAGATCTTTGAATTTTGTGGAGGAATGACTGAGATATGCTCTCCACAAGTTGACAGACTTTCAAGTACTATGACAGAGAACTCTGAAATGAACAATGTAGATATATGTATTAATGAACACTTGTATACAATGCCATTGGCATGAAGATCATTGCCTAATGGTGTAGATAGGTGTGGGCTAGAGTATAGGCCTCATACACACTCAAAAATGACAGAGATGAGCTCGGGATATGAGTCTTCTGCCCGCGACTTTCAGAGTTGACCTTTTATAATGATTTAGTTCAAAGTTTGAAACTGAATACAAACTTTGGCTCTCTTTAATCAAGCTCCTACATCCTAGGAGATATTCCATCTACTTGATTGATGCTTTACAACTAATAAAGTTCACGAGATTTCCTTGGTAGGTGTTTACAAAGATTCCAAAGTCAAAAAAGACTTTTACACAAAGGTAAAGTGGTAATTAACCACTAGCATTTGTTCCTATGCTTTTCCATATATGTATGGACTTCAAGGTATCCTTCAAGCCAAATGTGTAGGCTTGTGTATTGCACCAACAGCTCCCCCTCAAGCCAAACATTTTGGCTTGGCATCATCCTCAATCTTCATGTATATCCTACAATCCAACCATTGCTTTGAACCTGCAAAGTTTGGTTCCATCCAAAGCTTTAGTCAACAAATCTACACACTGCATGTTGGTTGATACATAGGTTAGTTGAATGTCCTTTCTTAATAACTTCTCTCTCACATAATGGTAATGGACCTCTATATGTTTGGTCCTAGCATGATAGATAGGATTAACTGCAAGGTGAAGTGAGCTTGTATTGTCTCCAAAGATTGTTGGTGACCTAGTATATAAACCCAATTCTCTATACAAAAGCTTGATCCATTTGGATTCTTAGGTGGCATTAGCCAATCCTCTATACTCTGCCTCAGTAGAAGACAAAGCAACAGTAGGTTGCTTCTTTGAAGACCATGATATTGGTTTATCACGTGCAAATGAAATGTATCCAGAAGTGCTCCTCCTATCATCCTTGCATCTTGCCCAATCTGCATCTGAGTAGATCTTGATAGCAAACCATGATGTTGAGTACCCTTGAGATACTTTAATATTCTCTTGGCAACCTCTAAGTGAGGTATCCTTGGCTTGTGCATAAACTGACTTAGCACACTAACTCCATATGCAATATCTATCCTTGTTAAGGTAGCATAGTTCAAACTTCCACTATACTTTGGTAACCTGTAACATCATCAATTTCATCACCTTCATGGGCACTTAGTTTTAGGTTTACCTCCATTGGAGTACTTGCAACTTTGGCATCTTGCAAATGAAACCTCTTTAACATATCTTGTATGTACTTTTTTTGAGTAATGTATATTCCAGAGTTAGTATAGACTAACTCAAGCCCAAGAAAATACTTTAGTAGACCAAGATCATTGATCTTGAACTCCTTCATCATCTGGTTCTTGATTTGTCTGATTCCATTGACATCATTACTTGTAAGTATGATATCATCAACATATACACATAGGTATATTACCTCTGAATTACTTCTCTTGATGAATAGAGAAGTGTCTGCCTTGCTCATGAAAAAACCTTGGTCTTGAAGGTAAGTGGTCAACCTATGATTCCATGCCCTAGGTGCCTGCTTTAATCCATACAAATCCTTATTCAATTTGCATACATATGTTCTCATAGCCAGGAGGTTGTGACATATATACCCCCTCTGAAATCCATCCATTCAAGAAAGCATTTTTGACATCCAATTGGTACATGTTCCAATTTTTTGATGCAGCCACACTTACCAACACTCTGATGGTTGGCATCTTGGCCATAGGTGAGAATGTCTCTTCATAGTCAATGCCTTGGGTTTGTGCAAAACCCTTGGCTACCAATCTGGCTTTGTACCTGTTAATTGACCCATCAGGTTTTCTTTTTAAGTTTATAGATCCATCTGGATCCTATTACCTTCATGGATTCCTTCTTTGGTACTAGCTCCCATGTGTCACTTTCCTTGAGTGCTTCAATCTCCTCATCCATAGCTTCCTTCCATTCTGTCTTGGTTACGGCTTCTTCATATGATCCTGGTTCTTCAATTGAAAAATCTTTGGCAAGATAAACAGAGTGTTTAGTAACAAGAGAGGTATCATACCCATATCTGATAGGTTTTTTGCTCTCCCTTTGTGATCTTCTGATTGCTTGATTTGAAGATTCAAGTATGTCTTCAAGCTTCTTCATTTTGACTTTGCCCTTGGACTTCCATGCCTTGAACTCTTCAAGATTGATAATGTCTTCATCATCTGAATTTGAGTCTTCATTCTGAGTAGGTTCCTCCTTAGCAAGACTTGGAAACTCCTCTTCCAAGTCATAGGGTAGTTTAAACTTCCTGCATTCATTCTCATACCAAGAATCATTTTCATCAAATACAACATCTCTACTAACCATGAATCCCTTATTGGAAGGGTTGTAGAACCTGTACCCTTTTTTATTTAGATCATATCCAATAAAGATGCACTTCTCAGCCTCAGGTTCTAGCTTACCTCTTATCTGAGAAGGAATGTGTACATATGCTACACATCCAAATATCCTGCAATTGTCTAGTGAGGGTCTCTTACCATGCCATGCTTCATAGGGTGTCATCCCATCAAGGGATTTTGAAGGTAACCTGTTTATGAGATAAGTGGCAGTAGAAACACTCTCTGCCCATAGATAGTTAGGTAACTTTTTTCATTCAACATTGACCTAGTTGTTTCAACAATCAACCTATTTCTTCTTTCAGCTACCCCATTCTGTTCAGGAGTATACCTTGTGGTGATTTCTCTCTTGATGCCTCTGTCTTGCAAGAAGTCTTCAAACTCATTGGAGAAGTACTCACCTCCTCCATCTGACCTTAGTCTCTTCAAATTCTTTCCTCTCTGATTCTCAACAAGTGCAAGATATTTTTTAAAGCAAATAAACACTTCATCCTTATGCTTCATGAAGTACAATATAGTCCACTTGCTATAGTCATCAATAAAAGATACATAGTACCTTGATCCTGAGATTGAGGGGTCTTGGCTTGGTCCCCATACATCAGTGTGAACAAGTTCTAGGTAGTCTTCATGCATGTAGCCTTTCCTTGAGAAGGGTAACCTGTGAGACTTCCCAAATTGACAAGCACTACATTTATATATCATGTGTTGTTTGGAAACATTGGGTATTCCAATTACACATTGATCCCTGCATATCTGCTTCAAGATTCTTTATCCTACATGCCCTAATCTTTTGTGCCAAATCTCAAGTTCTAAAAGTGTTTGATCTTTATAACTGTATAGTGCAATGTTCTTTGTGTCTTCTAGCTCAAAAGTAAAAAGTCTACCTAATTTTTCTCCTTTTGCTATTCTCTTGAACCCATGCCTTGGATCCTCCATAAATGCTCCAAATAGGTTGAATCTAACCTGCAAACCTTTCTCCACAATCTGTGCTACACTCATCAAATTTTTGGTAATGGTTGGTACATAGAGTACCCTACTCAACAAGTTCTGATTTCCATCACAAGTCTTAACATTTCCAACTTTAACTACTGAGTGCTTGGTGTCATCACATGTTTGTACTTCATGCTTACCTTTTGGTTCCTCAAGATCAGAGAGTAGTGCTACATTGCCAGCCACATGATTTGAGCATCTTGAGTCAATGTAGAATAGGTGTTCATCATTTGTGTTTTGAAGTCATGTTCATGATCAGAAGAGAGTCATCTTGCTCTTCTGTATAGTTGTTGTAGTCCTTTCTGGATTTGAATCATCCTTGGTAGTTGCCATTGTAGTTGTTGTTGTAATTGTTGTTGTAGTTGTTGTTGTAACCTTGGTGATGGTTGAATCTACCTCTTGACTGTGAGTATCCACCTCTTTGATATCCTCTTCCTCTCTGATTCTTGTAGTTCCTAAAACACTCATATATAGTATGATTTGATAAACCACAAATGTTGCATGGTGAGGAGTTATAGGATCTCCCCCTACCTTGCTTACCTCCTCTACCCCTTCCTCTTGATGATCTACCTCTCCCTGCATAGTTGGTTTGGGAGGTAGTGCCTTCATCTTCACCTTTCTTGTTCTTGCCTTTATCTTTAGCTTTACCTTTATCAGTGTATAGGGCAGAAGAGCTATTACCTTTGGATGTATCTCCATTCTTGTTGAGCTTGGCTTCATGAGTGAATAATTGTCCATGAGAGTGGTAAGGTCTGGAATCTGCATGTCCATGTAAAGATCCATGGCAGTGGTGAAGCTTTCCCATTTGTCATCAGCTTTGATCCCATTGATCACTTGCCTTACAATCTTCTCTTCTTCAATCTCTTCTCCTATGCTTGCTAACTGATCAGCTACATCTTTAATCTTGGTCACAAACTCTGAAATAGCTTGCTTAGGTTGCTTCCTTAATGTGGTGAATTCAATCCACAACTGATTTTTTCTAGCTCTTGTGTTGGAAGAGAAGTAAGATGACAAGGTTTCCCAAGTCTCTTGGGATGTCTTACAGTTCCTAATATGTGGCAAAAGAAAATCAGAGATGGAGTTGAGTAAATAAGACCTTGCTAATGCATCCTTAGCACACCATGTGTTGAGCTTTTCATGTTCTTTCTTTGTTGGCAATCCTCTTGTTTTGAATGAGGGCAATTCCTCATCTCCTGAGATGTATCCATAGAGACTCCTTCCTTGTAGGTAATACGTCTGCCTGATAGTTGTTCCTGTCCAATATTTCAATAAATGAAGGAAAACCATCTCCCATTTTACCTTAGTTTGCTCTCATACTACTGTTGGGAATGATGGATGGACACTCCAAGAGAATGAGTAGGTACTGCCAAATCCTTCTTTGTACCAGCCCTTTGATACTTCAGAGTTGATAAGTGGACATCCTTAGCTTTCCAATGACGCCATAAAATGGCATATGTACTTTGGAAATGATGTGTGTAAACATTGAATCAATACAGATAACTTTGGACTTCAAGCTTCAAAGAAAACACTCTATTTTTTACTTGACACCTGCTGGATCTTTTGCTCAGTATGACCAGCACAGTAGGAATTGGAAAATTCGTTTTAGGGGTATCTAATTAGCTTATCAAGCTAAATATTCCAAGTGGAATGATATAAAAAGATTAACTATGCTCAGAGAAATCAATTTAGCAAGTAAACCTTTACCCCCGATTTTTTAGGATTGTTGCAGACTTTGACTAGTGATCACCTCAATGAGCTTTTCTCTGAAATGGCTGAATAGAATCTCTTCAAATTTTGAGAGCATGTACTGGTTCCAACAAGCTATAGATCTTTGAATTTTGTGGAGAACTGATTGAGATATGCTCTCCACAAGTTGACAGACTTTCAAGTACTATGACAAAGAACTCAGAAATGAACAATGTAGATATATGTATTAATGAACACTTGTATACAATGCCATTCGCATCCTTCCTCTTGATGATTATCATTGTATAGGGCAGAAGAGCTATTACCTTTGGATGTATCTTCATTCTTCTTGAGCTTGGCTTCATGAGTGAATAATTGTCCCATGAGAGTGGTAAGGTCTGGAATCTGCATGTCCATGTAAAGATCCATGGAAGTGGTGAAGCTTCCCCATTTGTCATCAGCTTTGATCCCATTGATCACTTGCCTTACAATCTGCTCTTCTTCAATCTCTTCTCTTATGCTTGTTATCTGATCTACTACATCTTTAATCTTGGTCACAAACTCTGAAATAGCTTGCTTACGTTGCTTCCTTAATGTGGTGAATTCAATCCATAACGGATTTGTTCTAGCTCTTGTGTTGGAAGAGAAGTAAGACGACAAGGTTTCTCAAGTCTCTTGGGATGTCTTACAATTCCTAATATGTGGCAAAAGAAAATCAAAGATGGAGTTGAGTAAATAAGACATTGCTAATGCATCCTTAGCACACCATGTGTTGAGCTTTTCATGTTCTTCCTTTGTTGGCAATCCTCTTGTTTTGAATGAGGGCAATTCCTCATCTCTTGAGATGTATCCATAGAGACTCCTTCCTTGTAGGTATGTCTTCATCCTTAGAGACCATGCCTGATAGTTGTTTCTGTCCAATTTATCAATAAATGAAGGAAAACCATCTCCCATTTTACCTTAGTTTTCTCTGATACTACTGTTGGGAATGATGGATGGACACTCCAAGAGAATGAGTAGGTACTGCCAAATCCTTCTTTGTACCAGCCCTTTGATACTTCAGAGTTGATAAGTGGACATCATTAGCTTTCCAATGACACCATAAAATGGCCTACGTACTTTGGACATGATGTGTGTAAAGATTGAATCAAAACAGATAACTTTGGACTTCAAGCTTCAAACAAAACCTTCTATTTTTTACTTAACACTTGCTGGATCTTTTGCTCAGTATAACCAGCACAATAGGAATTGGAAAAATTCCTTTTAGGGGTATCTAATTAGCTCACCAAGCTAACTATTCCAATTGGAATGATATAAAAAGATTAACTATGCTCAGAGAAATCAATTTAGCAAGTAAACCTTTACCCCTGATTTTTTAGGAATGTTGCAGACTTTGACCAGTGATCACCTCGATGAGCTTTTCTCTGAAATGGCTGAATAGAATCTCTTCAAATTTTGATAGCATGTAGAAACTTGGAGCTGGTTCCAACAAGCTATAGATCTTTGAATTTGGTGGAGAAATGACTGAGATATGATCTCCACAAGTTGACAGACTTTCAAGTACTATGATAGAGAACTCAGAAATGAACAATGTAGATATATGTATTAATGAACACTTGTATACAATGCCATTGTCATGAAGATCATTTTCTAATGGTGTAGATAGGTGTGGGCTAGAGTATAGGCCTCACACACACTCAAAAATGAGAGAGATGAGCTCGGGATATGAGTCTTCTGCCTGCGACTTTCAGAGTTGACCTTTTATAATGATTTAGTTCAAAGTTTGAAATTGAATTCAAACTTTGGCTCTCTTTAATCAAGTTCCTACATCCTAGGAGATGTTCCATCTACTTGATTGATGCTTTACAACTAATAAAGTTCACGAGATTTCCTTGGTAGGTGTTTACAAAGATTCCAAAGTCAAAAAAAACTTCTACACAAAGGTAAAGTGGTAATTAACCACTAGCATTTGTTCCTATGCTTTTCCATATATGTATGGACTTCAAGGTATCCTTCAAGCCAAATGTGTAGGCTTGTGAATTGCACCAACACACAGTAGGCTACTTTACTCAACCAAGAAATGCATGAGCTACCAAGCATGAAGCAAAAACCATTGGTGGACACACGAGTGTCATAACAACCTGCCCAATCAGAGTCAAAAAAAGCATGTGAATCTAGCAATAGTGATCCCCCTTGGGACAAAACAATATTTGCCTAATCGCTTGCCAATGCTTGACACCTTGGCAATGCATAAACCTGGTCATATGTGAGACATAAAATCGAATTTCAAGCCGAGTTATGCATAAAATCAAATATCCAATAGCCTACTGATAGAGAACAACATCAAATGCATCTTCAATATCATGAAGACTCAACCATAAACCTTTTTCCATAGGCATGGCAATAGATTAGAAGTCTTCAAGGTCAAAAATTTGCAATAATATGTCAATATATTTTGTTTGATACAAAGCTATTCCACCATCAACTTGCACAAATTGAATGCCCAAATAATGATGCAAATGCATCAAATCTGACATCTCAAATGTGGAATGCAAATTAGCCTTAAAATCAACAATATGCTTCTCATTAGGACCAATGAGCAACATGTCATGAACATAAACAACAATGATCCGAAGCACATCTATAGCATGCTTAACATATAAGGTGCTCTCAATTGGATTGTTCTCAAAACCATGTGCAATCAAGTAGGCAGGTGTCTTTTCATGCCCAGCACGTTGTGCTTGCTTCAAACCATATAATTCCTTTTTCAACCTACACATTTTTTTTCATGCCCTTTCTGCACAAAATGGCTAAAAAACATACACTTTTCATGTAAGTCACCACTCAAAATGTAGTTTCAATATCCAATTGATGTTTATTCCAACCATGATGAGTTGCAAGTGCACAAATGCTACGAACAATAGTCATGCATCATGTGGGATCAAAGGTCTCATCAAAATCAATGCCTCTTTCTTGAGCATAACCTTTTGGAATAAGCCTAGCCTTATACCTATCAGTGAATCCATCAGGCTTATGCTTTAGCTTGTATACCCACTTAGTGGCAATGGCATTCTTGCTAGGAGGCAAGTTACATAAAGACCAAGTACCATTCTTCATAATAGCATCATATTATGATTGCATAGCAGCCATCCAATTTTTTGAATTCTGTGCTTCATCAAAAGCAACAGGCTCATTCTCATCACAAAGACTAGAGGCAGCCATAGCATAGTGATATGAAAGAAGAGCATCTAATTTGCTATCTGGCAAAGTCTACACCAGCCATTTAGGCATAGTTCTTGCCTCCTCTATATTGCCCTCTCATCAACAAGTGCATCATGTAAATCTGCATCAAAAATGGAATCATTTGCACCATCATATGGAACTTGTAAAGGCTGAGAAATTGCCTTATTTTGACTAGCGCTAGACTTTCCACCTATAAAAAGAGGTAGCAAAGTCTCATACACATCTTTGGAGCTAACTAATGTCTCCTTAGTACACGAAAGTAATGGCTCAATTGCATCTTCCACAAAAACAACATCATGGCTAACCAAAATGCATTTAGTTTGTGGATGATATAGACAATGGCCTTTTCTTTTACAACTATACCCAACAAAATTACATTTCATGTTGGAGTTTGAGGTCTACATAAGCATGCAAACAACACAAGGAAGAAGCAGAAGCTTGGAGCACAACACACAATACATAATGTATTACCAAGAGAATGTACAAAGATAAGTGATTGATTAGGGTTATAGGCATCTATACAAGTTGGGGAAAGAAACCTCCTAAAGAGGGGAAAAGTGTCCCAATGGTCCTAGCGTGTTCACACATATCACTATTGAAATATATCAACAAATACCCCCTAGGAGTGATGCGACGAATAATGAGCTCGCACTCATTTCTAAGGAAGTGTCAATCTATGTGGAATCAATCCACAAAAGGAAGTAAGCCCAAAGCTTTGCAAAAAGCTTCAAGCTTCTACCTAGGCAAAGCCTTTGTGAAAAGGTATGTAATGTTCTCCTGTGTGGGCATATATGCCGAATTGATCTCTCTAATAGAGAACCTCTCCTTGACATAATGATAGTGCACCTCAATGTGCTTTGCATGAGCATGGAACACAGGGTTCCTTGCAACTGCCAATGTGCTCTAACTATCAGTGAAGATGGTGGTGGCAAAAGATTGACTGACACCCAAATCAACCATAAGGTGTTTGAGCCACTCACACTCTATAGTCCTTATGAAAGCTACCCTATACTCAGCCTCACAACTATAAGTGGGCATAGTAGGTTGAGCTACCAAGCATGAAGCAAAAACCATTGGTGGACACACGTGTGTCATAGCAACCAACCCAATCAGAGTTATAAAAGGCATGTAAATCTGGCAATAGTGATCCCTAGGGAGAAAACAATCCAAGTACCCGAATACTACTCAAGTAGTGAAAGATGCCCTTAAGGGCCTGCCAATACTTGATAGTTGGGCAATGCATAAACCTGCTCATTTGTGAGACAACAAACTGAATATCTAGTCGAGTAATGCATAAGTAAATCAAGCATCCAATAGCCTCTTGATAGAGAACAACACCAAATGCACCTCCAGCATCATGAAGAGTCAATCGTAAACCTATTTCCATAGGAGTGGTGATAGGTTTAGAGTTTTCAAGGGCAAAATATTGCAATAATGTATCAAAATATTTTGTTTGACACAAACCCATTCTGCCATCAACTTGCATATACTAAATGCCCAAATAATGATGTGAATGCCTCAAATTTAACATCTCAAATGAGGCATGCAAATCAGCCTTAAAATCACTAATATGCTTCTCATGAGGATCAATGAGCAGCATGTCATCAACATAGACAACAATGATCACAAGCAAATCATTTGCATGCTTAACATATAAGGTTCTCTTAGTTGGATTGTTTTCAAAACCATGTGCAATCAAGTAGGTATGTATATTTTCATACTAAGCACATGGTGCTTGCTTCAAACCATATAATGCCTTTTTCAACCAACGCACTTTGTTTTCATGTCCTTTTTACACAAAACCACGAGGTTGAAAAACATACACTTCTTCATGCAAGTCACTATTCAGAAATGTAGTTTTAATGTCCAACTAATGTACGTTCCAACCATGATGAACTGCAAGTGCACAGATGCTATGAACAATAGTCATTCCACATATAGGAGGAAAGGTCACATCAAAATCAATGCCTCTTTATTAAACATAACCCTTCGCAACAAGCCTAACCTTATACCTATCAACTATTCCATTAGGCTTATGCTTCATCTTGTATACCCACTTAGTGACAATGGCCTCCTTGCCAAGAGGCGTCACATAAAGGCCACGTACCATTTTTCATGATAGCATCATATTCTGATTGCACAACAACCATCCAATTTTTTGAAATTTGTGCTTCATCAAACAAAACAGGCTCATTCTCATCACAAAGACTAGAGGAAGCCATAGCATAGCAATTTGATGCAAAACAAGCACTATGAGAGCTTCAACAAGTACCATATGTTAGAGGTGCATCTAATTTGCTATCTAGCAAAGTCTACACCAGCCATTTAGGCATTTTTTTGCCTCCTCTATATGAATTCTCTGATCAACAAGTGCATCATGTAAATCTGCATCCGAAATGGAATGATTTACATCATCACATGAAACCTTTGAACAAAAATTACCTCATTTAGACTAGCATTAGACTATCCACTTGTAAAAAGAGGCACCAAAGTGTCATACACATCTTTGGAGCTAATTGACGTCTCCTTAGTACATGAAAGTAATGGCTAATTTGCACGTTCCACAAAAACAACATCATGGCTAACCTAAATGTGTTTAGTCTGTGGATGATACAAACGATAGCCTTTGGCTTTATAACTGTACCCAACAAAAATATATTTCGCTTCTTTATCATCCAATTTCCTACGTTGTTGTTCAGGCACTAATGCATATGTCAAACAACCAAAGACACATAGGTGAGCAACAGATGGCTTGCGACCATGCCAAGCCTCCTATGGAGTGATAGACTGCAATGCTTTAGTGGGACATGTGCTAAGTACATATGTTGCACACATAATAGCCTCAAGCTTGAAACTATGTGGTAAATCCTCACTCTTGACCATACACCTCATCATCTCCACGAGTGAGCTCCTCTTCCTTTCAACAAGTCCATTTAGTTGAGGAGGGTGCCCATTTTACATGTTGATAGATTATCAACCAAAACCAAAAACTGTTTGAGGCACATAAACACTTCCAACTTTGCTTTTAGTGG
This sequence comes from Ceratopteris richardii, assembly GCA_020310875.1. Classification (NCBI taxonomy): domain Eukaryota; kingdom Viridiplantae; phylum Streptophyta; class Polypodiopsida; order Polypodiales; family Pteridaceae; genus Ceratopteris; species Ceratopteris richardii. Next base: position 53,881 of record MU262306.1, read on the forward strand.
ATACACCCACGCATGCCTAGAAAAATCCTCAATGAAAGTCATGAAGTAAAGGTAATTCCCAAAAGATGGTGTTTGCATAGGACCACAGACATCAGTGTGAACAGGCTACAATTTCTAAGTAGCTCAAACTAAACCATCTTTTGGGAAGGAGGAACACTACATTTTGCCCAAAATATAGCCTTCACAGACATGTTTACCAGGTGCCTAAAGTTTGGGTAGAGAGGACACCATTTCACATTTCTATAGGCATAACAAACTAGCAAAATTTCGATGACCAAAGTATGCATGCCAAAGCTTTGCATCTGACATAGCATGAGAATCTTGAATTGCACATGTTGAATCATTTAAAGATTTTGCATAATCTATGAGCTTATATAGCCCATGACATAGAATGCCAGAAGCAATAATGATGTTGCCATTTGACAGATCATGAACTCTACATCTGTCATCAACAAATTTCACAACCAAGCCGATCTTGACTAATGTTGAAACTGATAATGAATGTTTCTTGATCCCTGGCACAAATAAAGCATCCAACAATGTGAAAGAACTACCATCAATAGTAGTCAGAATGATCTTATCAACTCCCATAATAGGATAAGAGGATTTGTTGGCACATGTGACAGTATTCTCTTTAGGGGTAGGTTCAAGTAAAGTGAAGAAACTGTGATATGAGCTAATATGTTTGGTTGCCCCACTATCAAAGTACCAAATATCTGAGTCTACTCAGACATACACTATTCATGAGAAGATGGTTCATAACTCCAAACAATAGTAAATGCCCATTTTCATTCTGCACAACATTAGCAAACTTTGTTTTGGGTGTAGAGACCTCAATAACAACCATTTGCAAAACAATTTCTACTTTTCTTTTTTCTTCTCTTCTTTGTCATCCCTCTTTGATTGTGTAGAATTAGCAGATTTTTGCTTAATAGTATATGAGCTCCATTTACCTTTGCCCTTCTAACTAGCCAGGAAAGCTTGATTTGCAATACACATAATGGACATGTTCTGCCTAGATTGATCTTCTTGCAATCGAATAGAGAGACTAACTCCTTAAATGTTAAGGCATTTGGATTGCCTTTCATAATCAATTGAAGAGTAAAAGCAAAACTTTGATATGAATCTAGAAGACCATTTAGGACAATCTACACAAGTGAACTGTCTAGAAAGGCTTCATCAACAAAAATCAACTGCTCGAAATCTTTGATCTGTGTCAAAAAATTATCCATGGGATATCCTTCATTCATGTGCTCACTCTTCAAACATTTTCGGAGGTAAGCAACATGATCCTCATTCCTTTCTTGGTATAAAATTCTAAGTGTATCGCAAGCATCTTTTGTTGTTTTGCAAGAGGAAATGTGAGGAATAATGGCACATTTGACAAACAAGGCTATCAATGCATGTGTCTGAGCATCGTTGCCATCCGAACAAAGTTGTTCTATAATAGGTGCAACAAGAACTGTAGCAAGAACAAGAATCTAAAGAATATTACCATTATCAATGCCATCTGCATTAGCTTCAGTAACTGCATTTCTAGGCATAATAGGATGTTTTTCAACACCCTGCACAATATATCCACATTCCATTTGCAACCAATACATGATGCATCATGTAAGCCCATAATGGGTAATTGGTACCATCCAACTTATCCTCAATAGCCAACATATGGAATACATCACTGCTCATGGCCACTAACTAAAATACCTTGATGCATAAAAATGTCTATAACTGAAAAAATTGAATAGAACTAGCATGTCGAATTTTGCTAAACTTGTAGTAGACTTTGAGATGCTTATACTGGAAAACCAAACCTTCTATATATCTTTGGCACAAAAAGATGGAACCTCCCCGGCCAAGAGAATGTACAAAGATAAGTGACCCTTTAGGGTATACAAGTCGAGGGGAAAAAACCTCCTAAAGAGGGAAAAAAGTTTTTGGACAATCCTAGTGTGTTCAAGCACATCACTACCAGAATATATCAATATTTAACTGCTTTATAATCCAATTTCTTGTATTGTTGTTTAGGCACTAATGCATATGCCAAAGAACTAAAGACATGTAGATGAGCAACAGATGGCTTGCGACCATGCCAAACCTCATATGGAGTGATAGAATGCAATGCTTTAGTGGGACACCTGTTGAGTACATATGTTTGCACACATAACAATCTCAAGCCAGAAACTATATGGTAAATCCTTACTCTTGACCATACACCTCGCCATCTCCATGAGTGACATATTCTTCCTTTTAGCAACTTCATTCTGTAGAGGTGTATATGCCAATGTACACTAATGTTTTATTCCACGTGCAACTAGAAATGCATTAAAATAAGAAGACATGTATTACCCCCCTCGATTAGAATGGAAGGTGCCCATTTTACATGCTGACATATTGTCAACCAAAACGAGAAACTATTTATAGCATATAAACACTTTGGGTGCTTTCAATGGATATACCCATGCATGCATAGAAAAATCATCAACGAAAGTCACGAAGTAAAAGTAGTTCCCAAAAGAAGGTGTCTGCATAGGACCACAAACATCATTATGAACAAGCTACAATTCCTGAGTAGCTCGTACTGAACCATCTTTTGGGAAGGAGAAATGCTGCATTTTGCCCAAAATAGAGGCTTAACAGACATCTTGACCAGGTGCCTCAAGTTTGGGCAGAGAGGAAACCATTTCAAATTCGTACAGGCATAGTAAACTAGCAAAATTCAAATGACCAAAGCATGCATATCAAAGCTTTGCATCTGACATAGCCTGAGAATCTTGAACTGCACATGCTAAATCATTCATAGATTTTGCATAAACTATGAGCTTATACAGCCCACAACATAAAATGCCAGAAGCAATAATGACATTTCCATTTGAGAAGTTATGAATTGTGCATCTATCATCAACAAATTTCACAACCAAGCCGATCTTGGATAATGGTGAAATTGTAAAAATATTTTTCTTGATCCTTGGCACAAATAAAGCATGCGACAATGTGAAAGAGCTACCATCACTAGTGGTCAGAATGATAGGATAAGAAGAGTTGTTGGCACATGTGACAGTATTCCCTGTAGGGGAAGGCTAAAGTGAAGTGAAGAAATTGCACTGCGAGGTAATATGTTTGGTTGCCCCACTATTAGAGTACCAAACATCTGAGTCTACTGCAGACACATAGTGTTCATGAGAAGATGGGTCATAGCTATAAATAGTAGTAAATGCTCGTTCTTCATTCTACACAAGATTAGCATACTCTGTTTTGGATGTAGAGGCCTCTGTGACAACCATTCTTGCCTCTTTCTTCTTTGCCTCTTTTGCAGCCAGCTTTGGAAAACTCTTTATGACATTATCATTTCCTTTACAGTTTTCGTAAAACAATTGCTGCTTTTTTGTTTTCTTATCAACTTTGTCATTTTTCTTTGATTATGCAGAATTAGCAAATTTTTTATTACTAGTTGATGAGCTCAATTCACCTTTGCCCTTCTGACAAGCTAGAAAAGCTTGATCTACAACACGCATAATGGGTATGTTCTACCTAGACTAATCTTCTTGCAATAGAACATAGACTAACCCCTCAAATGTTAAGGCATTTGGATTCCCTTTCATCATCAATGAAAGAGTAGA
>MU262306.1:62500-70000 GCA_020310875.1 Ceratopteris richardii
AAGTGATAAACACCTATATAATCTCCCAATTAGCAAACCTTTCTAGTACTAGTTGATTCTCCAAATTTTGAAGAGCACAAAGTGCATCTAGGTTTCTAGGTTTCTAAGCATGTAGAAGATCAACATGAGGAGGAATCATTTGAGCAAAGATTATTTCGATCAACTGTTTCTTGGCGCTCATGATCAGTCCCAAGAACATCCTCCATAAGTTCACATGAATCAAGGATAGGAGTGATATTAAACTTCCACATGGTGTAATTTGTACCATCAAGACTACCTTCCATGAAGGCTAGTAGTCGTATCCACAATGTTGGGATTAATAGCATCATTGGCACCCCTTGTGCTTCCCCTACTCTTGTTGATGAACCACCTTGCTTCTCAGTCATAGATGATGATGCACCATTTGATATCTTCTCTCTTTTTTCATTGAAGTCTCTGCAACCTGTACATTTCTGCTTCTGCACCACTCATAGCCTCTTGTGCTTTGATACCATATAAGAAATAATAATACAATAGAATGTACCTGTATATAGAGTTGAGAATAAATCCAAACAAAGAGATAAATAACAAGAATTCTCAAATTTCTAAGGGTAATAAAGATGGTGTTGTCCATCTGTGCGCTCCCAATGTGAAGCTTAGATGGTAATCTAGAGAGACTCTAGATCAAGGGATGAGGGCTGACATAGCTTTTCAAGGGGAGTTTGTATAGATAAATGTAGTCAAGAGACAAAATAGTTGGCAAAATATATAACCAAGCAATATCCCCACGATCAAAAGTCCTATCATCTTGGCCCTATGAGTCGGGGGGGGGGGGGGGGGGGGGGGGGGGGGGGATATAGCACCCCTGATCCCACAGGAAAGGGCTTTTCCCCTTGTGCACTCCCCCCATTAAGGTTCTATGGGGAAATCATGTGATGCCATAAGGACTTCATTTTTGCCTTGAATGGCAACCCAATTGCTTGGAAGTCTACACCCTACCTAACCTAATGGCTAGGCTCATGAAGATCATCTATTACCATCAATCGTCACACATAGACCTCATCTAACTTAGAATTTAGGCTTCCATAAATGTCCCCGCGCTCACAATGACTTATCCTCATAATGGGGGCCTTTCAACTTAGAGCACCATGGATCATTTGTGGTTACTTGAGGTTGGAATATTTAGTTTATCTAACATAACTAAAAGAAACCACTTTTTTTGTGAGCAATACTATACATTTATAAATGATGAGTGCAGAGGTGGTGCACAAGTGGCCAAGAATAGGGGTGCACAGGTAGTGCACAAATAGTTTGTTCACAATGGTTTTGCAAGAAAAGTTGAATGCAAGTTGCAAAATGGCCTTTTTGAAGGGTTTTCAAGGCTTCTTAAGTCTTATGGAAGGTCTAGGTGAACCCTCACTTATGCACACAATTTGGAGAAATAAAGGTCAAAAGTCAAAAAGATATGAAGTGAAGATAGTACACAAGAGTTTATGTGTGGCCCACCATTCAAAATTTTGAAATGAAACAATAGTACTTGAAAATATGTAGTGCTCCAAAGCATGTCTCCAAAGCCAAAGGATGTTAGACACCTCCTCAAAAGGAGGTAGAATACAAACATCCAGAGGAGGTTATACCCATGAAAAAGATTTGAGTTCATCAAGGAGCATGTTAATACGAGTTTAATATCTCTCCGATTGATTCAAAGACATGTAATCAATTCATAAAGAAATTATGAAATGAAAGTTAAAGGGTCTAAAAGACTAGACTAATTTAGTTAGAGTAATACTAAATTTAACCATCTTTAATCATTTGCAAATACCAATTCTCCATATAATCCACAAAAATTATAAGCACAAATTCTCTTGATTTTATAAGGTTTCAAAGCATAGCATAAGTTAGATTGATTATTCAACCTAAAATACATATGCTTTCCAAACTCTGATCCACATACCAAATTTCCTTAGACCAAAGTGCACGATATAATATAGTTCCAAAAGAGAGAATGGTAAGAACCTCAATGTGCAACATGACTTTTCTTCTATTGCTTAAAAATTCTATAAATGTCAAAGTTGTATATGGCCGATGCAATATATACCAAGTTGAGAAATTTCTATACAAAAAAGCAATTGGTCTAAGATGTAAGATTCATCTAGGGGTATGTATATATGTATGCATATGTATGAATGTATAAATAAGGTAAAAGAATAGAGCAAAGATCAAAATATATTAAACCATAAAGAGGGTGATATTGGGTTAGTGTTTAGAGTCGAATAGAGTAAGAATGGGGGCTTTACATCTATGAGTCGATAAGGTATTTTGATAAGGGAGTATGTATGTATGCATGCATGCATGTATGTATGTGTGTGTATATATATATATATATATATATATATATATATATATATATATATATATATATATATATATATATATATATATATATATATATATATATATATATATATATATATATATATATATATGCATGCACATACATACTAAATACATATTAACCTATGTATGTGTGTCTGTATATATATGTATATATGTATGTAAGTATGCATGCATGTATGTATGTATGTATGTATGTATGTATGTATGTATGTATGCATGCATGCATGCATGCATGCATGCATGCATGTATGTATGTATGTATGTATGTATGTATGTATGTATGTATGTATGTATGTATGTATGTATGTGTGTGTGTGTGTATGTATGTATGTATGTATGTATGTATGTATGTATGTATTTACATACATATGTATGAATGTACATATCTATGTACGTACATATGTATGTAGCCCCAAGGGATGGATCACATTATGGATGTTGTTCCAACATGTGAACCACCCTCCAATCATATGGAGGAACAATATTAGAGGGAGAAGCATTGCCCATGATACCTTCATATTATACAGATGCATTGAAATGGTATGAAATGATTAAAAGATAAAGTGAAGTTTCCAATTATGTTCAAAGACTTTCCTTCAACTTCTATTTCCATTCCATCTGTAAGGTCGAGGTAAGAAAATCCAATTAGTAAATATTTCCCTGAAAAGGGATCTTCAATTTAGCTATACGAAAGTGGAGGTATAGCCAAAGAGTATATTTTTTTCAAAAGCTTGAGCTCAACAACACCCTATCTCTAAAATAGAAGGATAGTAAAACGCCTACTTAATTCACAAACCAATTCATACTGCCATTAGGACAAGTTTTTTGATCCAATGAATGTTTGAAATATCATATTTCTAAGAATCCACATCAAAACCATGAAAAAACATCAATATTCAATATGTATGTATACTATCAACAACTCAAGAGACAAGTCATTATAAATTATATATTGGCATACAACATAAACAAAAATGGTACAAAATTATAAATTTGAAAAACAAATCAGTAAATTGAAATAAAAAAATTATTTTCCTTTAATATCTTATTGTGTACAAACTCTTGAATATAAAGCTTTGTTATCACTCTAAGATCATATTCTTCATATTCCATGCATTGCCTCCCCTAAAACCTGCAAAAAAATAAACAAAAAAGGATAGAGCACATTGTTATATGCCACCAGCCACAGAAATATATATTATTATAATATGCTCCAATGGAAAGGTACATTACTCTCAACCACTCTGGTGCTATCGATTTTCTATCTTAGAAGTTTTCTCTACAAACTTTTGAAAAAGCAATGTAGAGTAAGCAAAAAAATACTTGAAGGAATTTATCATAATACCAAGTGCAAAAGTTAACCGGAGATCCAAAGTTTCTATAGGTTTAAGAAAACGTAATATGTGAAAAGTTATTCCAACTCTTTTTCGTCTAAATTTTAGACTTATGGACAATGATCATAGTACTTCTACAGTATGACTATCACTTAAGTACATGATACTCAAACCATTAATTCTATTTTAAACAATTTTTCCTAACATTAAGTTTATAGTGCTACTCTAAAGAAGTTTCATTACTTCACAATGCAAACATTTGCTTCGAAGTGCTTGAATATCAATATTCACAACTATAATTTATTCTAGCCAAAAATTGATAATCATCATTTATGAGTCGAAGCTAATTCATTATGCACTTAATTGAAGTAACACTTGAGACTCTACAAAAATCGTGGCCAAAAGAAACTTTCGTTCTACAAATGTATAAGCAATCTAATATTGTATTGAGACTAAAACATGAACTAAAATCATTATAGATGTATAACTGATTCACATGATATATGTCCAAAGTATGGATAGAAATCCATTTCATTATTGAGAACTTGACTAAATGGTTTATATAGTATGAGAAAATATTGCTAATCCATGATTCATGTTTCTTTCCAATTAGCTAGTTTTGAATAAATATAAGAATGAATGTATTGGACTAAAACAATGCTTCACTATGACCATGCCACGAAAACACTTTATGTCAATATGACTTGTTTTCATGTAAGGTACTTGATACAATATAGGTTATTGAGATCCTTTCAAGATTCTATGAGTTTCTAACGACTCTTGCTAATACAACAACCATAGATACATGGTTATCATTGTAACTCAACTTAGTCACCTAACAAGGAATACCCATATACACACTAGCAAAAAGAGAGTATAAGAACTTTATGTAGTATATTGTGACTTTTAGTTTTAACTATTGTCTTTATCTAGCAAGATATGACAATCATTCCATCGTCAACAATCAATAATAATTATTGATCATTACTCAAAAAGTGCCGAGTCCTTTTATCTTGGAATAAAACAATTATCCTTTATCCCCAACGATTGAAGGCATACTGTTTGCTTGAGTGTAGAGGAGAATTTTTATAATGAAGATGCCAGTATCAATTTATATGAGCAAATGTAACTGCTCAATTGTCCGTAATAATCCTATCTCAAACCTACATTCTTGGCCTTTAAAAAGAAAGAATCATTAAAAAAAAATTCCATACTAAAGACTATTCTAACCTATTCTATATTTTTCTTCTTACTAGAACATTCAAGAAAAGAATAATTGATGACAGTGTAAGAACCCTCCATACATTGTTTAAATTAACCCAAAAATATAAAGGTTCTTTATCGTGATTATCATAAATCATCTAATATACAAGTACCTCCACATGAATCCACTTCTATATAATTCACCATTTACACTTTTTTCTTTCACGGCCTAAAGCACATTCTATTAGGTTCTAACACAAATGCAAGCATAGACTATCATATTCTATAATTCCCGTTAGACTAGTAGCAAGAACCATATGTTCACAAAACTTATCATCATCAACTCTTAGACCTTCAAGACTATTTCTATTCATCCTACATGCTATAGAAAGATATCATCAAACCAAACAAGAACATATCCTTCAAAATGCCTAGTTATAAATGCAATTCCATTGAAACAATATTATCAAACACAATGGTGAACAATGTATTTAAAGGTGAAATTTTTCATATGAGAGAATCATTCTATGAAAGCATTACAAGCACTCTTATGCAAAATAATTGGAGAACTAGTGCATGGGGTGACAACAACCATCTGTTGAATTCATCATTGGATCAATTCATCTCAATTTGAAATGCATTAGTGAGACTCAAAATAATATGCATCAGTTTCATGGAAATGGAACCTCCATAACCTTAATATAACAACCATACCCTTATTATTGAGACCATCAATTAAAATAAGTATGTGGCACAAACAAAGACTCAAGGAAAAATAAATTGTAAATAGATGAAAATAATATTCCATTTCAAAGACATAACATAACTAGACAAAGCAAAATCATGGAAATATTCATCAATGAAAATTAGTATAGACATTTATCAAACACTCAAATCCATCAAGACAAATACAAGGGTAAATCTTGGTACAACACAAAAAAAATGATGTCTATTAAGGCATTTTATAGCTTGCTCATACAAAACAAAGAAAATAAAATATAAGGGCTAAATGTTTCTTTTATGCACATGCCAATATCAAATGAAAAGATTAGATGAGTTAAACTAATTATATCCATGTAATCCTAATATGGTTTACAAAGTTATTGACTTGATTTTTCATCAATGAAATTGTAAATGTATTGAGTTTCGAAAAATACCCTCACCAAGAAACTCAATTATTAGTCAACAAAACTCTATCCATTTCAAGACTTCCACCTAGATTGCATTTTTTACTTAAGGATATCCTTGAATTTTTTCTATTTTCACGCATTCATCATGATCTAGTTCCCATAATGAATTCATAAAAACTATTGTCAAGAAGTGTTGGAATCAAGTTCAAATATCTAGAATTGCAATAGAACTCCTTTTGTCATTATATTTAGTATTAGTCCCTTACACGTTAAAACATGACTTTGCTATTGTTCTAAAAGGAATTTTGATCATTGAGATCTATTCTTATTGGTTAGCTTGAATGAATTTGAAAGTACAATTAAAGCCGCACATAGCACTCATCCATGGGACCCCTCGAATCCCATAAACCAATGATTGGATACCTAGCAACTACTAGGATACAAAGCGAAGATGCCCACTAAGGTAAACATTGAGAAGGAATGGCCCTAAGGTCAAACAAGATAACTTGTTTGAGCTCGATAGCCCAAAGGCCAAACAGTCCCTCAAAGGAGCTAGTTTTGACATCTCACCACATGAGCTTTATCCTATTTTTCATACATGGAGAATTCAAAATACAATCTAAATGCTATCTAGTATGTTTTTCAATGGAGTAATTCATAATGCATATGATTTATCCATACGGAGATGGGATTTCGCGTAACTAAACTACAATGTATAATAACAGGTAATCTCCAATCATGTATAGCTCAATGCCATGTTTTTAGAAATTAAATAGATGCACGTTGAAGTCTAGATATACATCCAAAAAAAATTAGTTGTATCAAAGTTAATTTGCTAATAATGTCAAGATAATTTTAGTTTGCAATAATCAATAGGGAGCTAGGTATAGTGCAACAATAAATCAAAGTGTATGATGTTTTCCTCAAACATTCAATATTGAGTAATGTACCTAGAATTAATCAACTTTTTTTGGAGGGGAGGGTGGCGGGGTGTGCACATGTGTGTATTATATCAAAAGAACAACCCACTTGGATAGGGAGACCATCAAGAATGATTGCAATTGATAACAAAGCCATCCACCCATCAATATATCACCTCATAGAGAATATCATGATGCAACAATCCCACTTTAACATGAGGAATGCAAACAATAGTACAAGGGTGAATGATGTATGAAAATAGTATGCTATATCAAAAGTTGAGATTATATTAATTGTTGTGAGCAACAATGTGCATGTATCTCATCATCATGAGATGCCAAAATCATCCGTGATCATAAGTGTATATGAACAATGAAAGGAGACAATAGTATGAGTAGTTGCGCAATGTCCTAGAGTGTCTCCATAACCAGAGGAAGATAAAGCCACCCTTATCAAAAGGAGATAGAACACAAACATATGGATGTAGTTAAACCCATGAAAAACATTTGCATTCATCAATGAGCATGTTTTTGAGG